>CAVNYN010221577.1:0-41058 GCA_963692815.1 Nyctanthes arbor-tristis
GCTGTTATTAAATACATTGTCTTTTATTGGTTGATGTCAAAAATAAGTAACTTACTTTACTAAATAGTTTTCCTTTTCTGTACCTTTAGTTTAGAAATTAAAGCTTTAAGCATGTATAGAAAATGAATTTTTAACCTGATTAAATAGATGATTTTGTCCTCTTACATCTAATCAGAAGGCAAGCTTGTTTGATTCTCATTTTTTGTCCAAATGTGGTGAAATTATAATGAGGAGAGAGGTAAAATGTGTATTGGAAATGTAAAAAAGTTTGAAATATATGGTTGTAACTTAGCAGTTGCCAAATTAGTGCGAGCTAAAATTATAAATTGAGAAACTAATGAAAACCAAACAAGCTCAAATTGCCTTGGGCAGGGGTTAAATACAAATTAACTTATATTGAAAATAGCCGAGACAATTGGCAATAAATTGTAATCATGCTTAAATTGTGGCCAGTAAAGCAGAATCTTTTATCCATCAAACTTAAGAGATCGGAAGTGACGTTATTATGACAGCTTTAGGTAACTTTTCTACCTAAAAGCAATTTTTATAAAAGAAAAACAAAAAGTAAATGGGGATTACCCAAATGAGAATTGACTAAGCTGTTATCTTCTCCAGGAAGCTCAACTCCACAAATTGGACATTTCACGGATTCGGCCGAGCCACTGCCTTCAGATTTCTCCACTGAATCCTTAATATCGGGCTCATTGTTTTGGGATAGACTCGAAATATTCTATCATTTCCAGAAAATGAAGAAAAACAATAATAGTAAAATAAAAATTATCTCACCGGGAGACCAATTTAGATGGTTTTTTCTTGAAGTACCTGGGGAGCAGAGAGGAGGGAGTGGCGGATGGGAAGGGAACGACGTCGTTTGCCGACCAATCGGATCAAGCTTTCACGTCCCTTCAGCATTTTTCTCAAGGCTCGGTTTGTCTAAAGCCCTACAGTGGCGGATTTATGTAGACGCGGGAAGTCCTAATGCGGGGTAATTTCGGGAAATAATCCCACCCGGTGTAATAAAAATATATATATATTGGGTACAGGTAGTATTTTATTGCATTAAAAGCTCTTCAACTTTGTTTAATACTACAATTTTATCCTCAACACTTTTATCACATTTTTTTTTATTTTTTTTCCCTTCATAACGAAGATATTAATTACGAGTTCCCCAAATAGTGGGGCAAACCATAATGGATACAATCAAACTAATGATTATGCACTAGTGATGATAAGGCATAATGTGACAAAGTATGATCAACTATATCTATCTATGGAATATATATACAAATACCACACTGAACTTGAGACAATAACAACACAATGTGCATGAAGAGGAGAGTATTTGGTCTAAATTCCATTGGTGTACGCAGTCCTTGCACCACCTTTAAAGCATCAACTCTCGCGTCTTGTATGTGCTACCCTTTATCAGCAAGTAAATAATAATTGATGTATAATTTTTAAATTATAAAAAAATTACCATTATTATTTCCATACTTTAAATTGTTGGTAATGAGTACTTTTGACCTTATAAAAATTTGTCTGTACGAAAACTAGTGACGTAAGCAAAATTTCTTAAAGATGGAAAGTAAAAAATAATTGAAAAGAATAAAAAGTGAAGGATATAATTGTGACAATGAGTAAACTCTAAGGACCTTTGTTGTAATTATTATGTGATGCAATTCTTTTTTTCCCCATGGTAGTTGGCACAAAAGATCCTTACCATTGAACATTCTTTTGAAATTCGTCCCTGACTATGAATTTTTTGCAATTCCACCACTACCTTCATGTTTTATTAGCACAAATATGCTCAATTCATCCCTAGTTATAAGGGTGTTTTTATCTTCTTATACTGTAAAGTGAAAAATATGCAAATCATATTCCAAAATAATGAGTATTATTTAAAAAATGAAAATTAAAATAAATGGATTGACTGACGAAAGCAATTGTTTGATGCAAGTAATAACTAATTGAAACAATTAATGAATAAGAAAAATAAATAATTTTTTTTAAAAAACTTTTTTTTACGTCTTTGTTGAATTAATTATTCTAATTAAATTATTAATCTTTGTTCAATAACTAAAATTAGGTTAGGATTCTCTTTGAGTCCTTCTAAGTCTTGAAGTATAAGTGAACAAAAACGCCCTTGTAATTTCAGATGGATTTATCTTTAAGGATGATTTGTGCAAATAAAAGATGAAGTTGAGGTCAAATTGCCAAAAATACATAGGCGGGGACCAATTAAACAAGAGAGTCCTTAAGTAGGGACCTTTTGCGCCAATTATCCATTTTTTCCCTCTCTTTTTCCCATCTTTTTTTCATGTTTTGAATTTTTAAGACAAAATACTAGTACTGGTATACTATAATGTTTACGCCTTTACGATAGTAGCGGATTGTAATGCAAAATTTTAGAATGTTTCCTTCACTTCGACAAAAACAATCAACTTTTATATTTTATTATACACATTAAGAAGTTTAGCTTCCCCCTTCTTTGGGCAAACGTTTGAATATGCAACAATCTGATCAAGCTATAATCTCATTTATTCTTGGAGTGGCAGGTGTCTTGGACGACCCTCTTTGACTGGTAGGAAGAAGAAAGAAGTCTTTGGCTTTCTATGTGACAGATAGTGGAGGAAGCTTCAAGGATGAAAAGGGAAGCTATTGTTTAAAGTAGAAATGTTCCCATCTAAAGTGTGGCACAAGCTATTTCGGACTACCATATAATTACTTTTCTATGCGATGAAACAATGGAGGAAGGGGAATCGATTGGTGCAAACGGGAGAGGTTTTGCATCAAAAAGATATTTCCCTTTCATTTTTCAAATAAATTAAGAAAATAATAATTAATGTTATTGGAAATATACAATTTAATAATATATTTCCTAATATACCTTTTGATTTATTTAATATTTTACTTTAATTGTTCTTTATTGTTAATTATTATGCACAATAAATGAGTGTATACTAAAAAATTAACTTACGAAAAGGGAATATAATTTAGAGCAATTTTAGGGGGACATTATTATGTGACATTCTTATATAGCACATATTCATTGGATGATGATTACTTTACTACTTTTTCATTATCCAATACAAGTGTGCCACATAAGAATGTCACCTAATAATGTCTCATTTTCATGTCCCCTTAGAATTTTTCTATAATTTAGGATGGATAAAAAAAAGAGGAATATCTTTTTAAGACGGATGAAATAAAATTTTATGCTATTTACCTTTTTAAAAAATTTAATATGTATTCTTCTCGTGCAATGCACGGATGAGAATCTAATTCAACATTAATTATATGACATAGAAACCACTTAGCCAAATATTTTAGCACAAGCATTTTTAGTAAAGGTTGGCCTTGATAACATTACTTTAAAAGATAAAAAATATAATAGTAAGGTAATAGATCACTATGGGAATGGAATAAATAAGATGAATTAATAGTTGTATGAATAATATCTTGACTTGTGCCTTTTGGAACAATCGGTATAATTTCCCAAAAATCTCCATAGAAGACCACTGTTTTTTCTCTAAATAGTCCATTAGAAGTGAAAACATTTTACCAGCTAATTTCTTTTCTACTTCACTTTATTTTACTTTTGGCATAATAACATTTCTCTATGAGAAAAGCAAAAAAAAAAAACATAGGGCTACATGGAAGAGTCTAAATTTATCTGTCAAACAACTTTAATAGTGAAATAATATTGTATAGCATCAAATTCTTATAAATGTTAAACATTGAAAACCCAAAAAAAAGTGATATAAACTCTCCAAAAACTATTGTCATTTATAACTCTAGATAATACATTTGTCGATAATTGAAAACTATTTTTTTCTTTTTCCAAAATCCTTAGGGTGAAAAACTTCATGACTTGCAATATATTTTGGAAAAAAAAAAAGTAGCCTTCAAAATGTGTTTCTAAGTCTCATAACAATTAAATAATTTCATGCACAATCTAACAAAACAATTAATATTTCTAAGTAATATGACTAAAATTTCAATAATCAAGTTCAACTTCAACAATATTATTATTAAACAATTATTTGATAAAGTCCAATGTTGAATTTATTATATTGGACTGTCAAGTTCATAATAGGCACTATTTATTTCTAAATTAAAGTCATCACGTCCATGGGCTAGATGTAAGTGGCTAATTAGCTATCAATGATAATGTTACATAATATTTTGTTGCACATCTATCATCGTTATTTTAATGGCCAGAGATATACACATGCATAGCGCATCAATAGAATTATATATTGTTTGATAAGCCCACTCTCAAATCTCATCCTATACATTAAGATATATAGGGACAAAAAACCATCAAAAGCTCTACTAATACACAATGATAATACTACTACAAATTAGTGCGCAAAATAGCATGAACTTTAAACGATCATGTAAAAATATCATCCATTCTTCCCAGCCACCCTACTAGTTTTCTTGCGTGCATATTTAAAGCAACAACAAAGTGTTGAATTACATATCTAGACCCTATGAAGGCTTGAACTTTGGAATTAGTGGATGTTTAAAATAAACACCCTGAAATCAATAGACAATCAATTAAAAATGAAAGGGAGACTTTGATTTAGTAAGTCTTTTCAAAAAAAGTAAGTCCCTACATAAAAAATACATGTTAGAAAACAAACGTAATTCCTCATTTCCACAAACCCTGCCTATCGGGAAAAAGTGCCCATTCTAAAATTTATAGATCCGGGAAACAAACACAAAAACAAAAAAGAGAAGGACAACTAAAGTGATTTAAGCAATTTGATATATTTTCATCCTATATTAAGATTTCCTCGAATAATTCCAAATTACAAAATTTAAATACCAAATTGGATAAACATGTTCTACAACTAACAACTTAGAAACTACTGTTTGCCTCTCTCAGCACCACGCCTTAAAATTACCACAGGTTACATGTTCCTGCAAAAGTAATTCAAGCAATAAATGAAACAATAAAAATTAACTTAACTTTGTATGTCATCATAATTATCCAAGAAACATGACTAAAGCAAGTAGCAAACTTGAACAGTTGGTTTGTGGGGTTAAGGGAATGGCTTCAGGTTAATGCATCTCATCAAGGTAAAAGAAGATAAGTCCCATGGTTAATACTTATAATATGCACATACATTATCAATAAATAAAATATTTACATCCCACTGTATGGTTTCTGACTTTATAGAAAGTCTTTACCCTTCCAACGCAAGCTAAGTTCTACATACTATTTTGATGACATTCATACTTGACAATATAATTAGAGGAATGAAAATATCTCAACTTAATATTATTACAATTTAAATTATAGTACACCATTGAATATTATGCATAATCTTATGCCCAACTGCCACTTACAATATCAAAACTTATTAACTGAGACAAAAAAGAGTCACATTCTAGTAAAATTTCAGTGAATAACTTGTCCACAGCAAATTAAATTAAATTATTCACTCTTCTTTCTCATTCTCCTTTCTCTTACTTGAGATTATCAGAATTAATTAAGGCCGAAAATTATGAAACGGAGAAAAGGAAATTAGGGACTTCTTGGGAAAGAGGACTCTATTTCAATATAATATCAAAAAGAATTTCTTTGTGGAGGCGCGTGTTGTAGCCATCTGATTTACTATTCTCACTACTCTCAATTTGCTGGCACCCATGGTTCAAGCCACCTTCATTTCTTTAATTAGTGTTTATTTTAAGTGAGTTAACATCTGTTAATAATTTCTTCTTTTTTTGTCTCAAGTAGATTATAGGAAAATTATGGAACAAAATTCAACCCTTTTTTGGCCTTCTTTTGTAAATTTTAGTAAACCATTAAAAAGTTTGAAAATAAAATATAAATAATATTGACAACATTTATTACATTATAATTTTTTACATTATATAATAAATGCATTTATTACATTAAGTTATTACATTATATAATAAAATGAATTCTTTCTCAATAATTTATTACATTATATAATAAATGCATTTCCACAAAAAATAGTATTTGTGAAAAGAATTAAAAAAAAATTGAAAGAGAGAGGAGGAGGAGGAGGAGGAGTGTGAATGCATATATAAATTCCTATGCAACTATTAATTAAAGTTGAGAAATAGTCAAAAACATTATTAAGAAAAAAAAAGACCAAAATGGGCACTTATTTAGGTTGGAAAATGCAAAGCTCCTCCTAGAAGGCTCAATAGTTTTAAAAGTGTAATAATATAGATGATATTACTATATTCTACTTCTGAATGTTAAAAAAAAATAGAAAGAATGAAAGTAACACAAAGATTTTTTTAGTAACACAAAGATTTTTTTAAAGTACAGTAACACCATGATTGTAATGCATAGTAATTTAAAAAATTGAACAATGATGAAAATTTAAATCTTTTAATTAACACACACAGGAAATCTGAGGAACTCGCAGTGTATCATTAATTTAACATATAATAAAAAAAACATTGAAGAAAAAGCATAATTTATTTTTGATGTTTTATTTGCTTCTTAATTTTATATCAAACATTTAACTTGACGTTCCCATGAAGTATAAATTTTGGCAATGAAATATTTATTGTCAATTGTGAATTTCATTATTTTAGAAAAATACTGTTTGTTTACCATTGATTCGCTCATTCGATCAATCACTTAGCTCTTGAACTAGAGACCGAATGACCCCATTGCCTATCCAGGTCAATGATTGGGTCCAACTGATAACTATGGTTTTTATAAATCTTTATAGGACTTTATTTATTGTTTATTATATATAAATATTAAGTATAAGAAGAGTGCGGTCGTTCGAAAAAGTGGTGCAATAGTTAATATGTAACATCCAGGAAATTTTTAATAACCAATTAAGCTATGTAGACGTTACTTTAGTGATGATTGAACAAATAAATTATCCTATTTAAGATATGGTGTTAAAATCACTAAGTTATAAGACATGTTCTGTTCTTGTAATTATAAGTGGTGCTAGTTTTGCCAATTTAAAAAGACACTTGTCATTTTTGGAATTTGAATTGTGCTAGTTTTGCTAAGTTTCATGACATTTGTCATTTTTGTAATTAGTGGATTTCAATTGTTACTTAAATCTAATTAAATCTAAACAACTATAAAAGCGGGCCAGAGGTTGGAGAATTCACCAAAAATATCTTCCAAACACCACCATCTATCCCCTACAAATATGTAAATTCGTCCATACATATGGAAGGGAGGAAAACAACTCTCAAAACCCACAAAAATACCTATTTGTATCTTGGAAAAGGTTCCCTACCATATATACAAAGATTTTAACTTAGAAAACTAGCCTTAATTGAAGAATATCAAGGTTTTGAAGACATTTTTCTACATTAAAATTATTGAAACAATCTTTGCCAAATCTTGGAGGTGAGTAACCTGTACTATAATTCCTTTTCAATCATTCATTGAGCTTTCATAAATTGCATATGAACTTTATGATAGAAACAAAGATTGATTTATTATAATTGTATCGCTAGTTAATACTCTATCCGTTTTGAATTGTTTTGTGATAATATGACCTTGTTATGTGGTCTTGGTCTTTTTGGCTATGTGTTAATCTTTGCAGCCTTACTGTGTGGTCTTAACTAATTTAAATATTTGTGGTATTGCTGTGTGGTCTTGGCCAATTTGAATCTTTATTGCCTTGTTGTGTAGTCTTGGCCAATCATGTGCGCACCACAGGTAGTAATTAACTAGTGAAAGAGTCTATTTATGCATTGAAAGGTTTTGTGAACCCCATGGTTTTCCCGAAAATGCATTTTCTTACATGAAAAGTGAATCAAGATATTTGGTTATTTACTGAGTACTTTGTACTCACTACCCATATTCTACAATCTTATAGGTATTGAATTAAAAACTTTATAGCCGAATCGTCTCAAATGTAGAAAAGATACATATATGTGATTGAGATTTCAATGTGTAGCCGAAGTTTCATTGTGGGTAGCACACAATATACTTAATTATCAAAGTATGCAGTGAAAGTGTCTCAATACTTTTAATTGTATTTGTAAAGTCTTACCTTCGATTTTGAATTGAGATAACACTTTCACTACCGATATTTCGAGACAATATACTGATGAAATTAGGGGCGTGACATAATATATTCATGTTCTGAGTGAAAGGCCTTGAATTCAGACCACACCCATCCCTCCCCTATTTCCCCTCCCTTCCACTAAAAAAATGAAAATTATTACTTGAATAAGAAATACTAATCCCATTAACAAAAAAATAATCATAAAACAGCTGTATTTAAAAAAAAAAAGCCTTAACTGTCAAATAAAATAAAATAATGCAAAAGTAAATAAATGTCATGATGGTCAATGTTGATTCTAGAGATAAATTTGAGGATCCTCTATATAATTAAAATCTGACGCACTTATTAAAAAAAGTTAATTACACCTAGTGTCCCCAACTTTTTAAGTTTATCGAGATTACATCTTTAATTTTTAATTTTAGCTGTGAGGGCCCCTAATCTTTTAAAAGTATTATATATGAGGTCCCTCTAATGATTTCCATCAATTTCCACCATTAAAGTCAGATGTATTATCGTAAAATACCAAAAATTAAATATTTTAATGTTTAAAAAAAAAGAGGGGAATCTCTCCCCTCTGTGCTACCGGAAATGGCAGCAAGAGCAAAGTGGCAGCAAAGTGCTGCCATTTCCGGCAGCACAGTAGGGGGAGTCTCCAGCTGCCATTTCCGACCAAAATAGGGGGAGCCTCCCCCTCTGTGTTGCCGGAAATGGAAACACTTTGCTGTCATTTCTGGAAGTACTGAGAGGGGAGACTCCCTCCTCTTTTTTTTAAATATTAAAATATTTAATTTTGGTATTTTACAATAATACCCTGACTTTAATAGTGGAAACGGATGGAAATCGTTAGAGGGACCTCAAGTGTAATACTTTTGAAAGGTTATGGGCCTTCATAGCTAAAATTAAATGTCGGAGACATAATCTCAACAAACGTGAAAGGTTGACAACGCTAGGTGTAATTAACCCTATAAAAAACTTTGTCATGAATATATTTTTCCATAGCTTTAGCCATTCTAAAGGAGAGAATAGAATATAATTTCAATGTTTGGCAACTCTTGGTTTATATATAAAACTAGTTAACCACCCGTGCATTGCACGGGTAGAAAAACTTATTAAAATATATTATTAGATAGTTAAACATAAATATGTAACATTATATTCATGTAAAAAATATAAAATCACTAGTATACATTAATTGAATTAATAAGTTCAATGGACTTAGTAATCGTAAAGTTTATGATCGTTTAATAAACAACATACATTCTTACGTGTAATTCTTCTTACATATATATAGTAATAGAAAAAATATATGTTACCCGCCTTATTTTAAAAAATTCTAATAAAACGAATAAATTAAAAAAATGTGAAACGCATTATAGATTCAAATAATATTAAACTCACCAATACACATGGTAGAGATGGTGAATTAACGAATTATGATAGATTAGAGTTTATTTTAGAATTCACATTTCAGATTTGGTATTTTAATTTATTAGTAAAAAAATTAACAAACAAAATAAATGGGAAAAATAGTTAAGGTTTACTTGTTAAACGCAATGGTAATATGTCCAAATCTTCTCTGAGTTATTTTACAATAATTTTTTATTAAAAAGAAAAGAAACAGCTACTGCAAAATTTACCAAAGAAAAAAGAGGTACCGAGACTTAAATGAATTAATTAATATATATGATGTTATGTGAAAGTCTCTTATCAATCTCTTTTTAACACACACTAGCAGATAATACTTTTACAGCACTGTATAATATCAAGTGCGTTGCATATGAATTTGGAGCGATCTCATGAGTTTACTTTTAGTGTTGCTTCATACATATATAAAATGCTTGAATGAATATATTTAAATTTATATTTGTTGACCTTCATTCAATTGATTCTTTACCATCAAAATATATTTCTAACTATGAACTCTATACAACTTCTACATAAAAGCAATTTATATATATAGATATATATATATTAGATACTGCAACATTTCAAATTTTATCTTGATAATTCTAAAATATATTATATATTAATATAATAACCAATAACCAGAAAATTCGAGTTTCTCACATTCATTTCATGTCTTTACTTGAGTGGTGGAAAAGTGTTGACAAATATGAAATAACTAAATTAAATTAAATTAAGTTAAATAAATGATATTTACTTCACTTTTTTTCTTTTCCTTTTGTAGCCTAATAGCATCCGTATGTGTTTTGTATACTTTTAGTTAAGGGTTCGATTCCTCTCCTCTACAATCCCTTTTATAAAGTTAAAGAAAATGCAAATTCACATTTTCTTTACAAAACTAATTTATTGATCAATATGAATAACTCAATTAAATAAATGATTTGGGTTTGCTTTCTATTACACTTTTACTATGTTTTCTTAATTATTTTCTTAATTTCATGTATTATTAAGAATTCTAACTAATGACTATTGCGTTTTCATTTTCTAACTTACATATTTATTTTTAAGTAATTAATAATGAAAATAACAAATTTAATAATAATAATAATGAGGGTAAATTAGGATTTTTCACAATAAATACCTGCATTGCACACCTTATGTAAATGAAAAATGATAAGTGTAAAATTCTACATTTTGTTAGATTCAAATTTCCCCCTAATTTTAAACTAAGGGAAATAACTCAAGTGGTAAGGGTGCCCCTTTATTAGCCATTGTTTTTTACCCCTCTATAAAATTCCTCAATTCCCCGTTTGTATTAAAAGAATATATTTTGTTTTAACTTTAACATTGTCTCTGAATTTTATATAATCTTTAGAATTTAAAAATAAATGTTATTTCTTCCATTAAGCGCTCAATTTATAAATTTTGAGCTAAACTTTTGCAATTGTGACATGTCAAAATAATTTCCAATTAGTCTTAAAACACATGCAATTTTTGCAATCGTCAAATCTACATATGGGATCTTTTCTCTTTCATTTTGTCACTCTTTTTTATTACCCTGATCAACTTTGATTGATTTATTCATTTTTATCTTCAGCTCGTTTTCCCATTCTTTTGTCATGATCTTTGCAGTACCTTTGTCAATACCAACCATTGTCAACTTTTTTATATTAATTCCTGAAAATTGACTCATTTTACTTTGAATTGAAATCTTCAATTTGACATCTATATTGTATACGCTTTGACAACTACAATAAGATAAAATTACAATACTTTCTATCTTATGCGTAATAAATGGAAAATGAAGAGTTTTTTCTTTTAATTAGCGAATGAAGGCCAAGTAAGGAATTTAATAAAATATGTAAAGGTAATATAGAAAATATAAAAGATTTTCCAACATTCACAAATTTTTATATATGGGCAACTATATTGCCACTATGAATTTTTATTATAACACCACTGTTATATTTACACCATAGTTTACAATATGCTTTTATAAATAAACCACCATCATTTTAATAGTACAACCTTACCCAAATTATTTAAAAAAATAGAAATCAACACAAAATAAAAACAAAATTTCTACACACCACAATTCCCGTTCTCATCTTCCCCTTCATTCAACAAATGGCGTATCCTGCTTTCTTCGATTAATTTATCGAGATGCTACAAAAGATGCCAAATTTTTTACTTCCACTCATTGGAAAGCACAAAGAACTGATTTTGGCATTTAATTTTGTGAAATTTGCTTTAAATTTCCACTATTTTTCATTAATTCCTTTGCCATCTCCATTTTTTCTTATCTTACATATATTTGATAGTAAAAGTATTCTTGAATGTATGCTTAAGTCGAAAAGACATTCAATACTCAAGACCCTACCCAGCCATTTCATCAATCCAATTTTTATCAGATGAAATAAATACAATACTCATTAATTTAAAGCTATTTAAATTTCAATTGTTTTCTCATGGAAGATTATGACGTTAGAAATTGATTTTTCCTTATCAATTTTGATTCTCAATAAAAGTAGAATAAAGACTAACATTAGTGGTTGTGTTGAGTTTTTTTGGAGGAAAAAGAAAAATATATTTTAAAATGGGACAAGTAATCTGCATCATGGCAGGGATCAAAATTGGGCCGTGAATGGAGGAAATGAAAGAGAAAGGGACCTAGCTAAGGTCTGAATTGTAAATGCCAAAAAGGTATCGAGACGGAATAGATTTTGAAGGGTGGGTGGTCGGGGGCGAGGGTTGAAGGAAAAAATCATGTTAAATAATAAATAAGGTTTTATTAATGTAATGTGATTTAAGGATTTTTAAGTAAATAATATATTGTGGTGTAAGAAATAAATAAAATAGTAATAATAATATAATTACCCTTTATATATATAGTGATTATTCAACTGTCCGACTGACACAGATGCAGGTTTAACAGCTAAAATCCATCATTAGGGGACAATTATTTATTTTTAATAGTCTATTTTATATAACTAAATGGAAAAAAAAAAGAACCAAATGGAGTTGTAGGTTACCATCCGCTATTGTTAGAAATAATTCAAGAATGTTATTGGTTGAATTCCTTTTTATTTGAGGGAAAAAAATCCATTTAAGTGGGTCATGTAATAATGTGTTATGTTGATAGAAATGGAAGTTGCCTATTATTTCATCTAATAAAATGATTTCACGACATAATTTTATCCTTCTTTTGTCCCACAAAGATAATTCGGTAGATATTTTTACGTAGATTAAGGATTAGTAGGTAATGTGCTTAGAACATTTAATTTACTTTATTTTTTTCACATATACCTTTTTGTTATTAATTGTTTGAAATATTTTCAATGTATAGGCAGTTGAATAATAATAATAATTAATTATAGGCACATATGGAAATGAAAATTAAATACATATTCACTATGATAAGTGAACTATCTTTTTAAGATACACGAAAATGAAATAATAGACTATCTTTATAAGATAGAGATACTAATTCGTTGCCAAACACATTGCTTATCTTTGTCAAAAGAAGGTGAATAGTTGCCTAATCAAAACTTAGGAGAGGAATGGTCCAATTATTTGAATCTACGACGGCTTAGGAGAGGAATAGTCCAATTATTTGAATCTACGACGGCTTTCTTGGTACAATTGGAAAAGCATGAAACTAGTTGTATAATCAAAACTTCGGAGAGGAATGGTCCAATTATTTGAATCTACAACGGCTTTCCAGGTATAATTGGAAAAGCATGAAACTAGTTGAGTAATGATCTACCATTAGACATATGGCAATATCACCTATGTGGTATTATTGTGTGCCATTTAACACGCCACATCATGCACTATGATGTAGAGTGTCAGATGACACGTATATGACAAGCCACATAAGTGTTTGACAGTATAATACTTTTAGATATCTAATAGTAGAATATATTTAGAAACCAATTGCACTTTGTGAGTACAAGTGAAGAACTGGAATGTAATTTTCCAAAAAAAAATTAATTTATAATAATTAATAATTGTTATTTGAAAGGAACAAGTAGGGAAAATAGTGTAAATTGCAGCCCCTGATATCTATATTTATTCGTACTTTCATTCCTAACATTTAAATATGTACCAATTGCCCCCAATCTTTTGAAAAAATTGTCGTCATTTATCAAATAGATAAATTTCATTATTCAAATGTTAGGGTGTGCTTTGTAATCATTTAAATAAAATTCTATTATAATTGAAACTAAGTTTCAAGTTTATATCAACAGTAGTGTAGAAAAGTGGTACATGTGCTAAAAAACAAGCGTGTAAATCATTATAATATAATAATGATAACAATAAAAAATTTCACACAACTTTTTTGTCATTATTGGCCCTATTATATTATTGTGATGTACTCTTATATAGAGTTTTAATCACCCGCCAAATATATGACAGAATTATTCCGTTAAACGCATATTTGACGGGTGATAATTCGACAATTCATGTTTGTGATAACCTACATAGAGTAATTCACATATGTGTTGTCTAATTATCACCCGTCATGTGTGCGTATGGCGGGATTAAACGTCTCATAGGTAATCAATTTTACTCTTGTATGATCTGAAATCAAACTTTTTTTCCAATTATAATGTGATTTCATTTAAATAGTTGTCAAAAGGACCATAACATTCGAACAATGAAGTTTATCCATTTAGATAAACAACAATTGGGTTTCTCTATTATAGAAACACAATGTCTACGTAATACACTCCCCTCGACTAGCTTCATGAACCTACATGTAGAGTAATATAAATTAATAAAGGAGAACGTGCAACATACACTAGGTGTCTCTATTACAGAGACACTCCGGATCAAAACTCAGATAAATTGTGCCAATTTTTCAAACCTTGAGGTCTGTTCATTTAATTGTTGGAGAGTTAAATGCAATTTACCCAAAAATATCCACGGTCTGAACTTTCGTCCCTCTTTTCCTTTTTCGAGAAGTAGTAATAATAATTTTAAACCATGACTTCAAAAGCAGACTTTACTGGCTTTCAAAATAAAATAATAATAAAAAAAAGAAGTAAACTTTGCTGCCCTTGCATGCTATACCTGCTTTTCTATTTATTGAAAACGGATGAAAAGAATTATAAAGAAAAAAGAACGAGAAAAAAAAAATGAAAGAGGTAGATAAAAACTAAAAACTAAAAATAAATAATAATGAAAAATATGGAAATGGGTGTCTAGAGATAGACATGATGCATGAAATTGAGGAAAATTAAAGTAGAGAAAATTGATTTAAGAAAAATAAACTTAAAAAAAAAAGAGTGGTTCAAATTATAATGAAGCAGTTAGATACTTTAGTTCTAGACAAAAAGTACTAGATTCGAAACACACACATAAAAAACAAAAAAGTTTTCAAACGGGTATCCATTAACGGCTGAGCATGTAACTAACATGCAGCAAACAAGGAGGAACATAGGGCCATAAGAGCAAGATTTATATTGGAAGAAAAATGCCAAGGGAAAAAAGGCTAAGGGAAAAAAAAAAAACCTATTTTTAAATAATGTGTAAACGAAAAAGTAAGGAGTATATGAACTAGACACGTGATAGTATTTTATTAAATTAGAATGAGAGTTGGACAAATTAAATGAGGAGGAAAAAGGCTAAATAAGCTCAAAATAACATTTTTCACCCCCAAAACCAATACATTATTTGAGTTTTGAGTTGGGAGACTCAAATTCTCCACATTAATCATACCCTAAGGGACGTGGTTTTAACCTTATTTATTTATTTATTTTACTAATTAGTCCACGTGAGGCGGGGCCCACATCGGCAGAGGATTGCATACTCCCTGAACCTTTCAATCTTGTCATTAAAAACTCCCTTTTTACAGTTTGCTCCTAATGGGTTTATACTTTCATAACATTGTATATAATGGACTTTGTTACCATCTCTCTTTGGCTACATTTTTTTACATCAATCTACCTACACACCTAAGCTATCAGACATGAAACTTTTATTTAAAAACTAATCTACCTACCGTTTGGATATGCATTCACAATATTCAATATGCATTTGTATACAATTCTTGTTTTCTTTTCCATTTTAACAGTTCTTGTACAGGATTGGAATTATATGTATAGATAATTCAACCATAGCTTTGAACATTATTAAAATCATAAATGTCTAACATGTCAAGTGGTGAACGAAACGTTTGCTAAAAGTGTCCTAGTTTTTTATTCTTTCAGCATTTTTGGTGAGCCGATTATTAAAATCATAAATGTTTAACATGTCAAGTGGTGGACGAAACGCTTGCTAAAAGTGTCCTATTTTTTTATTCTTTCAGCATTTTTGGTGAGCCAATATTAAAATCATAAATGTCTAACATGTCAAGTGGTGAACGAAACGTTTACTAAAAGTGTCCTAGTTTTTTATTCTTTCAGCATTTTTGGTGAGCTGATTTAGCTTTTAGACAATAAAAGATTCATATATTTTTCTTACCAGTCTCTTATTCTACGTATCCAGTGTCATGTCACTAATTACAAAAATATGATCAAACTGAGTAAAGAGTCTTTACATAAAAGCCATATAGTAACAAAAAATAATTCTACTGATATATGTTTGGACAAACTGGCTCAAAAGACTAGAAAAAGGAACTATGAATCAAGAGGCAGAAACAAATCACAAATCAACAGAGTAGAATATGCATTAGAATTTCCAGAAAAGGCCAGTTTACAACCCAATACTTTCTTCACAATAACCTGATATACAGCTGAATAAATTGATAATGATGAACTAGAATTAGCAAATCATAGATCCTAAACTGCTACTTGGATTGCAATATACAAATATAAAATGCAAACTCACATTAAAAAAAAAATATGGGTAGGCAAGAGAATCGAATTTTCACTAAGATCCCGTTTGGCATAGTTTATTTTTTCCATTTATAAATTCACCTACCATTGATTTGACAATTATTCAACAATCACCACACATTTTAAATTTTAATTAAATCTCCACCACTCATTTTCACTCTTTATAAATTCACTTTATAAAATTTGATGACACTATAACTTTTCCCTGATACCAATAAACAAAACAAATACATGAATAAAAGTATAAAACCATTGCCGGCCAACAAACAATTCATTCACGTGAATCCAACAAACGAATACAGAAAATATATCAAATAAATCTTAACACCGAAAACAAACCATTGTCGGCCATAAAAAATATATCAGAACCAAAATACACGAATAAAAAAATAAACGAAATGACACATAAAAATACAAAAAAATACAGATGCCAAATCAAAGGAAAACTTAGGCTTAGACACGAAACTAATTTACTTCAAAATGGGACTCAGACCCTTCATTTTCATCTTCCTCATTGCCGGCCAGTATGTTGGTTTCAAACTTGTTAAAACCGTCGAAAAAGAGAGTTCGCGGTTTTCCACCATCACAACACGGAGTAACATCTTCAACATTGTCCATGGCCGCGGTCGTTTGTTAGGTCATTGGCAGATTCAATCCATTTTTGGGAGGGGATTTGCCAAGAATAAAAAATCCTCAATTTTCTTTGGACATGCAGAAACCTACAGGAACTCGCTTTTCCGAGCGCGCTTCCGTGAAAGACCCATGTTTCAAATTTTGGAATTATCAATTTCTTGCGATATTTTGATTCCTTTAATTTCTCGCGAAATTTTACTTTTTGACCAAAAAATCTGCCCGCATAAACGAGCTTGTAAGACAGCACCTACTAATAGCGGAATGGAATAATTTTTAACGACGACCTCAAGAGGAGACTTTTACTGGCTTTCTAAAAAAATAATGATAATACATAAATAAAATCTTGACTTTGCTGCCTGTGTATGCTACACCGACTTTTCTATTTATTGAAAAAGAATGGAAAGAATTATAAAGAAAAATGTAGGGGAAAAAAAATGAAAGAGGTAGATAAAAAATAAAAATAAAATAATAGCGAAAAATATGGAAATTGAGGTTTAGAGATAGACATGAAGCATGGAATTGGGGAAAATTAAAGCATAGAAAACTGATTTAATAAAAATAAACTTAAAAAGAAAAAGAGTTAGATCAAATTGTGTTTTAATTTTAAATAAAAAATATTAGATTCAAATCACACTTATCCCTCTCTTATTTATTAAAAAATAATAATAATAATAATAATAATAATAATAATAATACAAAAATAACGGGGGGCGGGAGGAAGGAAACGTGTGAAAAAACAGAAAGCTACTGCAGTCCAGTTTTTACCAGTCAATACTCCCTAATGATGTCTTTTGTTTATAAAATAGAGTGGCATCATCATGCTCCAGGGATACCCTAATCACAGATTTCTATCTGAACAAAATCTGAATATGGCAGAGGCTGTAGTTTCCATTACACTTGATACCATTCGCAATCTACTTTTTGAAGAAGTGAGATTCTACAGAGGAGTGAGATCCCAGGTTGAGCTGATCCTGCTGGAGCTTCAGCGGATGAGGTCTTTCTTGAAGGATGCAGATGCACAGCAAGATACCGATAAAAGGATCCACAATTGGGTTGCGGAAGTTCGAGAAGCAGCTTATGATATAGAGGATAGCATTCTCCTCTTTGTTGCTGCCAAAACCGCCGCCAGAAGGTACAGAAATTCGAGAAATTTTTTGAAAAGAATGACTTCTTTTTTTAAAGAAATGGTTACAACTTACAACACAGGCTCTCGGATTTCTGATATTAGGAGCAAGATTGCTAGTCTTACTGACAGTTTACAGACTTATGGCGTAAGACCCATAATTAATCAAGGAGAAAGTCAGGGGCATGATCATCGGAAAATCCGTGATTTGAGGAGGGCTTATTCTCATGTTGTTGAGGAAGATTTTGTGGGATTACAGGAAGATATTAAAATGTTGGTTGCACATTTGATTGATGAACAAAAGGATAGGGTTATTTCAATTCATGGGATGGGCGGTCTGGGGAAGACAACAATTGCTAGAAAAGTGTATAGTAACAGAGATGTTAGACGTTATTTTGATGGATTTGCTTGGACTTGTGTATCCCAACAATGGGATAAAAAAGAGATCCTACAAGGGATTTTGATCAAACTTATTCCTGAGGAAAGGGGTGAGATTTTGGATATGAGGGATGAGGAATTGGTTAGAGAACTCCATGATGTACAGTTGAGGAAGAAGTGTTTGGTAGTTCTTGATGATATTTGGTCAACTCAAGCTTGGGAAAGCCTCAAACCAGCTTTTCCTAACACAAGGATTGGTGCAGGTAGCAAAATATTGCTCACCACTCGGAATAAAGACGTGGCGTCATATGTGTATCCGAGTGGATTCCTTTATGAACCCAGGTTTTTGAGCAATGATGAGAGTTGGGAATTGCTGAGGAAGAAGGCATTTCCCAGAAGACACGATATTTCTGGTAATGAGGTTATCTTTATCTTTTTCCTTTATGGGTTTGTCGTATTTGTTTTACATTTTTGAATAGAAATATAGTTGGGTTAGTTTGGTACTGGGATAGACTGAAAAACAATTTTAGCACCAGATTAAGTGGAAGGCATGAGATGAAATGATATTAAAAGAGGATGATATTCATTGATTATCTTAGTGTGGAGTATGAAATGAAATGGAATTATACTGAATAAGGTACCCTAATATACCACCTAAGTTGTACCATCCATTTAGCTTTATACTAAATTTGTATCCTACCTGATCTGGTACGCCAAACATGCCACGGATGTTTTTAACTCAGGTCCATGACCAGGGCCAGGACTGTCACGGGCACGTTGGACATATCTCATCTCATCCTTAAAATCGATTTGTAAGGAACACTTAATGTGGTTATAAGCCCACAGCACGTGCTTAATTTAGCAATATGAAACTTTATACAGTGGTTATAAGGACCATATGTTTACTTCCAATGTCAGTTTAGCTTAATTGATTTAACATCATCTATACTGAACTGAGTAGTTAGTCCAATGCTAGACAGATTATGTGATTTGTTCTTTTTCAGTTAACATATAAGATTTATCATCTTTAAAGCTTTTATTTGCTTGAAGCTGCTTCCGAGAAGAGCATAATCTCTGTTGACTTCGTCTACCTGAAAATCTGCTTGCCCTGTTGAGGGAAGTATAGGGCAATGACACATTGCATTACTCTAATAGAGCCTCGCCATTTTATGATTGATCAAATCATGTATTACATATTTGGGTTCCCTGATGAACTTATTTAACATCGTCTACATTGAGTTGACTAGTTACCCCATTATTAGATGGTAGAAGATGCAAGTATTGATTTTTTAATTGTTCGTGCTCGACAGAATATGTGATTGACCCCGAGATGGAGATATTAGGAAAGGAGATGGTTGCAAGGTGTTGTGGTTTGCCACTGGCCATTTTAGTGCTCGGCGGACTTCTAGTAACAAAGCACAGCGTGAGAGAATGGCAGACAGTACGTGAGAACATCAATTGGTACGTGGCTCGGGGCAGAGGTAACGGACAGCAGCAAGCAGTAACGGATGTTCTAGCCTTCAGTTACCATGACCTTCCATATCAGTTCAAACAATGTTTTCTTTTCCTGGCCAATTTTCCGGAGGATTTTGAGATAGAAGCCGAGAAATTGTACCAGTTCTGGCTGGCTGAAGGCATTATATCACAGCAAGAACGTGCTGAAGAAGAAACGATGATGGATGTAGCAGAACGCTACTTGGCTGAACTGGCACAAAGGTGCATGGTCCAAGTCAATGTAAAAGAAACTGCTGGTGGTTTCAAAAATTGTCGTCTTCATGATCTTATGCGCGATCTTTGTTTAACGAAAGCCAAAGATGAGAACTTCACACAAGTTCTTGATTTTAGACGTGATAGAAAAGCCGCAGATTCATTATCATCTAGCAGCACAATTAGGAGAGTTTCTGTTTACTTGGATTCTGATACCAAGCAATATCCTTTGGCTAGTAGAGAAAATCGTCACATCAGGTCGGCCTTCTTTTACGCTATTGATTGTAGGGGAGATATTTTGCAACAAATGAACTTCCATCTCAGTAGCTTCAAATTACTCAGAATTTTAGATCTTCAAGGATTTCAATCTGCCGATGAGTTGCCTAAATCAATTGGAGATTTGATCCACTTGAAGTCCCTGAGTTTGAGCTACTCTCAGTTCAAGAAGTTGCCATCATCATTAGGCAAATTGGTGTACTTGCAAACACTTGATTTGGAAGTCGATAATTTACTGCAAATCCCGAATGTCATCTGGAAAATGGAAAGATTGCGACATTTATATCTTCCAGTAAACTTTCGTACTCCAGATGACTCGAAATTAAGGCTGGATGGATTAAATGAGCTAGAGACTTTAGTTAACTTCAATACGAGCTTATGCGATGTGAAAGATCTGGATACATTGACTAACCTTCGGAAACTACGAGCATCCATAAAGGATAAACTCGATGATCTGCCAAACATCCTCAAATACATAAGCTTCACACAGAATCATCTCAGACGCTCATCCCTTTCCATTTCTTGTCCACAGTTTTGTTCAGATACTGAGTTGAGTCTTCTGAGAACACTACTGGGTTGTCATCGTCTTTACAAGTTATCCATAAAGGGGCGGATTGGTATGTTACCAGAATTTTACCATTTCTCATCAAGCATTGCTAAAATAGCCTTCAAGGGATCTCTACTTGAGGAAGACCCCATGGCAACACTTGAAAAACTTCCAAAGTTGAGTAGCTTAACATTATACGACTCAACTTTTGTTGGAGACGAAATGACATGCTCGAGTAATGGCTTCCCAAGACTTCTGTATCTGAAGCTGTGGGGTTTATCAAACTTGAATAGGTGGAGGATTGAGCAAGGAGCCATGCCAAAACTCACTCGTCTAGTAATTGCTCATTGCGAAAAGCTGGAAATGCTCCCAGTTGGGCTTAAATTTGTTACCACACTGCAAAAACTGAATGTCCGGTCGATGCCTGATGGTTTTAAGGATCGACTTAGAGGAGTGGATGGCAACGAAGGTGAAGACTTTTGCAAAGTTAGGCATGTACCGGATATCAAACTTGATTGAATTTTCCCCCTTTTTTCTGTATCATTAATTTACAAATGCATGTCCCGTATTGAGTTATTGTCACTCTTTCACTGTCAATTGTTGTTTTCCACTTGAATTTTGAGTGTCTGTTTGTTTGTGTTTGTTTTGTATTGAGTTCAAATGTATATTGATTTCACTTGAATTAAAATGTGCCTTCAGGATTCAGTTCTGGGTAATTGGACCAATCACCATTAAGTGGTGAGATCTTCCCTTTTTTAGTGAAGTTCCGAAGCTTTTCTTTTATCACCACAAGTCTTCCTTTTTGCTTTCTCCTTTTTGGCAGTGGATTTGGTGGAGCTTAAATATGACAACAGTCTGGAGATGAGCCCTACTCGATAAAGTCTCAGATTCGCTCGCCCAGCTATACATCGATGCAAATGTTATATCTACTGCCTCTTTCTGGCGATTGAACTAGATGATTTTTGTTGGTATCTAGAATCAAACCCGAGCTTAGAGAAAAAGCTGAAGAAAAGCACCTAGAATAGGTGCATATTTGGATGATTCGAGCGAGAGAGTTTTCAGTAGGACGGTCTTACATGCCTATGTAGTAAGGCTGTCCATTAAATGAGTAACAAGTGGGATTATATTACATTTATGCTCTCTTTTACTTCTCTTTCTTAATTTATATCACATTATTAGTACAAGTGAAATTATCTCACAAAGTTTTCTTTTGTTTCTCTCTATTAATTTACTAAAAAGTATTCACTTAACTATGGGGGTGTCCCCAACCCTGAAATTTAATGGAATTTAGAATTCCATGACATTTAAGTATCATCAATTCGGATTTCTATAGAATCTATCAAATCTTGATGTCCTCAACTTGGATTGTAATGGATTCCACGAAAATCCGGCATCCTCAAACATTCCATGGATTTCGTATATGAATGGATTTGGATGGATTTAGGTGGAATTATAAGCTATATATATGAAGAAAAAATTCTACACAAAATCCAACCTCCCCCTCTAGGATTTCAAAATCCATTTTTCCCAATTGAAAAAAAAAAAGGATTGTATATCGCATAAGGACAAAAAAAATCAGAATGTACATCTATCTCTCTTGTACCTCTCTTGTACGTATCGTCTTCTACTCTCAACCTCTCAACGCAAGTTCAACCTCCATTGCTATCCTCTTATGACAACAATTTGATAAGGTAATTTCAATCTTCCCCATTTATGAAAAGCTTTCATTCAATGATTTAAGTCGATTCTCGGTTTTGTGAATAATCACTGTAGAGTTGATTTGTTGGCTTGTTTTCCTGACATTCTTGATTTTATAGATAGAATAATCAATATGAAAAATTATGCTTGCAATAGGAAAAAAAAACTGATTTCCAAAACTGTACAATCATAGGAAAATTATGTAACAATACCTAACCCGAACAAATTATTACCCAACCGTGATACACAATCTGTTTTGTAATATAGTGCAATACTTAGCCTATTATACAATGATGTATATTATGAAAATTGTGAATATTACCCAATCATCATTGTATAGTAGACTTTGGAATACTCAGTCTATTATTATAATGACGTATATTACTTTTGAAAGCCATTGATATGTTTTCCTAATAGCACGTCACTGACTAATCTATTTTGTAAGATAGGGCAATGCTCACCCTAGGGATTTGGTGCATTGTACTGAACAAATTATCATTCACCGTATTGTTTGTTTTGTTTCGGTCGTAGACATTCTTGATTTTTAATTATGCAAATTATGCATGCAGTAGGAACAAAAACCAAACCATAGATAGAGTAACCAATACCCGAAGAATTGGTCACTTGGATCACTTGGGTTTTGAGAAGACACCTATGATTTCAAGTTTCCCTCATAAATAGTTTTTATTGAATATGTTAAAGTACACTATAAATAGGATGAAAAACTTTGAAAGAAAGTTATAAATAAATAGATAGATATGGACATATGTTGCAGGTATCATGAGATGATAAGTTGCATTAAAGTAATGGTTTTGAAAGAAGATGATATGTGTATGTGTATATATATATATATATATATTAAGCGTGTATGTATATATATATATATATTAAGCAACAAGAAAAAGCAGCCCACAGTCATGATTTGCAATTTTTAAGTCAGCACATATGTTTCCATTCATATTGGCTTGTGCATGATTGCGTAAGTTTCTTTGCAAAGAGTTTCGTTTTGATGAATTTTCTATTGAACCATATGACCAAGCAGTGGTGAAGCTAGAAATTCTAACTTGGGGGCCGGAACGACAAATGCATGCTAACTATTATTTTGATTGTTAAGCAAAGTAAACATTGTTATGCCATGTATAAATTTAATATTACCCTAAATTAGTGTGGTGTATCCAGCTTTTTATGTCGGTGCGATTATATTTTGATGTTTTGATTCATCAGCAAAATTTCCACTTTGAGTATATATGTGTGTATATATATATGTATGTATGTATATATATATAGTTGAAATTAGAATTTCTTATCAATATACAATTTGATTGAGTGAAAAAACATATAATAATAATCAATAATTTTTTCTTAAATAGAAATTGTGAAAGCTAAGTAATAAAATTACACTTTGTATTGATGTTTTGTGCGGTGGAAATAACTGGAAAAGACCCAAGCATATATATGGTAATTTGTCTTATTAAAAATTGAAAAGAGAACACAAAAAGAAAAAGAAACAAGGAAAATAAAGAGGGGGCGGAGGAGCGTGGGGTTATTCTGTTGGGCCAAGAGAAGACATCCAATTTTCAAAAGCCCATAAAATCCCTTTTTTTTTTTTTGTAAGGGTAAATGTGTAATTATGACTTCTTCTTCTTCCCCAACTCTAGAATTCCCATTTCAGATTCCTTTTCAGGCATAATTTCATGGCAATTGATAGCTTATCTTTTTTGCTATGAAAATTTCTTCCAAAATTCAGGCATGTACTAACTCCAGCCATGTTCTCATCTAAATTACAGTAGGGTTTGAAGCTAAAAATTTCAAACTTTCAAAAATTTTTGCGGGGGCTACCTCTATTCCAGCAAAGAACGTCGCAGGGGCGGTCGCCCCCCATGCCCCCCGTAGCTTCACCCATGTAACCAAGTTTCATCTCAACCATCTTTATTAACAGAAATTGAAGATGACGTCGACATTCTTCAAATTCAAGAAAAACAAAGAGAAAATGCAAATGAATGGAGAAACAATATAACTCAAGAAATGTGGGGAGATACCTTAGATGAAGAGAACAGAGATTGATTCAAAAGACTATAATTTTCCTTTCGCAAATTTAACGAACATTTGACCATTTCAAATTGTATTTTTGCAAGGTAAGTTTATGGAACTATTTTTTTCATTTTTTGGTTAATGACTTTGTCTGAAAATTTAGATTTCTTTTCTTTTTTGCTATGGTTGTTCCGTAAAAATCGATTAATTCTGTGTTTGAAGACACCCAACAAATTTCACTAAAATCTATTAAAATCCACACAAATTTGTGGTATAGAATTTCATAGAATTCCATTGGAATCTGATAGATTGTGTGGAATTCTATTAAAATCCATAGAATCCATAAATCATAAAAAATCCTTCAAATTCTATGTTGGGACACTCCCTAAATGTCGATCTAATTACATGAACAAATTTATTAATTTATGAACCAAATAACATATTTCTCCACATAAAGCTTATAGTGAATGCATGGTTTACATAGGGCATGCCCAGAATGGGGCTGGTTAACATGGAGAGAGCAATCTGTAACAAAACTTGTGAGTCTTGACCTTGATTATCTAGTGTTTCTTTCACTTAACTATCCACTAAAATAATTATGACGTCAAAATTTGTCAAACTAAATCGATATATTAACGAACTTCAAAATTTTTAGTCAGCATATAATATATATATATATATATATATTTTTTTTGGGGTTAAATTACATAAGCCATTAACGATAAAAGAACAACATCGTTAAAGTTATATATGATAATTAACAAGCCATAAAATTTGAATCTTTACGCTTGTGTGAGATTTTCAAAAACAAATAGACAATTAAAATCTATCTATATATATGTGTGTGTGTTAAATAACAATTTGTCTGGCGTAATTGCAATTTTATTTGGCGTAATTAGAAAATCTTTTCCGCTTAAAGCTCTATCTGGCACAATTGCTTATAATGTCATACTATACTGGCTGTCACTTTTAATAAAAAAATTTGTTACAAATGTATTAGTGAAAGATTGAACTCGTGACCTGCATAAATTTGTTACAAATGTATTAGTGAAAGATTGAACTCGTGACCTGCATATTAAAAGTAACATACTTTTAAACCATTATATCAATTCTTTTATTTGTTAATACTTTTCATTTATATATTACTATTCTATCGTGTTTTCACTCAAAAAAATATTATTATTAACATATATACTTAAAAACTAATTATATTGACACTATTTTTTTATTAATATCACTAATTTTTCAAATATAATAAAATTGCCGAAATTAAAATGACATAAATAACCATCGCATTCTCAACCCCTACTATCTTTTTCCCCCTACATGCACCAGAAAACCCTAATCAATCTATTTTGATTTTTATAATAAAATGCTATAAGAATGGAAAATAAAAATTTACTTTATTTTGTACAAAAATAAATTGCCACAAGCTATTGCTCTAATTAATAAGTCAATTTTTCTACAACGTTTTAAGTCATTTTCTTTGTAGTCTCTAGCTTTATAAACTTACGAAATTGGATTTATGAAAGAAATTAAAGAATCTATTTAATTAATGTTATATGCGAAAAGTAGAATAAGGCAAAATGTATTCCCTGATCCAGTTGGATTCCTGAAAAAATATGAATGTGAACATTTTTCTTTCTTTTTTATTTGAATATTAATTAACTTCCTTTAATATTGATTAGTCCAATTGAGAAGAAGAATATTATTTTATAATATTATCTTCAAATTTATCTTCTTGAAATTCAAAAACTTATGTAAAAATCACGCTTTGTTTTTTTGCCTGTAATTACGAAATGAATAAATTACAGTGTATAAAATTTTTATCCCTTTTAAAGAAAAACAATAATAATTATTAACATGTATGGCGGAAAATATTAAAAAAATTACAATTATAATTTTAATTAATCTAAACTACCGATATGTATGTTTAATTAATTAAATATTCAATTTAATTGAGACAATTCATAAAAAATAAAAGCTCTAAAAAGAAACTTATTATCCAATGAACATGAGTTATCAAGTAAGTTCCACATTTTTATCTATTTCTATTGTTTTATTATTATTTAACGAATCCATAATTTGTTTTCTGTTTTATGAATTGTAAATTACAAATTTTTTGCTAAAAAAAATAATTATAAACCACAAATATTTTATTGATATGGACACTTACCCATAATTACATAATCAAATTTATTTATAATTTAAATAATTAAATGATGATAAATATGTATTAGTTATTAAATCAAATAGTGAACCTTATTTCAAAAAATTGGATGGATAAGGTAAAAAAGAATAAAAGTTAAAAAACTTCAAAAAAAATTAAGAGTACCGCACTAGTTACTGCAACGGGAAATAAAATATCGAAAATTTACCATATGTTATTTTTTTAAGAATTATATTTATTATTTGCTCGACTAAAATAGCAAAGTGATATTATGTATAGATATTTGTACAAAATAAAACGAAATATCACCCAAAATGAATGTAAGGAAATGAAGTATTATTCAGTTAAAATGGTATGTCGGAAGAGTACTTTCTTATGAGTATGAAAATTTTTATGTAAACGGGTATCGAGTGAATATAAATTTGTACATACACATATATATTACTAGATTATTAACTAATAATATTAATAAGTTACTACCTCCGTCTCAAAAGGATGGTCCAACTTTCTTTTTTTGTCCGTCTCAAAATATGATCCAGTTTCCTTTTTAAAAAGTAGTTGAAATATTAGTTCTATTATATGCCCATATTTAATGCGCATAATTATTATAGAAATAGAATTATTAAAGTGTAATAACTAATAAATGAAAGGGTATAATAGAGAAATAGGGTTAAAATTTACCTTTTCAATACTATTAAATGAAGTTTTCTTAATCTATGTCAAATGAGAAATAAGACCATCTTTTTGGGACGGAGGTAGTAGATGATATAAACATAAAATATAGTGAAACATTAATGGAGTATATAAACAAGTAATTATTAATATTAGTATTAGTAAAACACTGATTTAACGTATTAAATACTAACTCAAAACTGTATATTTACTGCTTTTATTATGCAAACCCAATTGTATGTCTTTTTTCAATATTTTGTTGTTCATTATTATTGAGTTTTTTAGAATTAATCTTCCAATGCACGTACGAGTAAGATGTTAGACTCATAGTTACTATAGTTGATTGTGATTCAATCATTTAGTTGTTAATTATTACAATTTTATATATGTTGGATCTGTGAACTTAATGACGTGTTTGGAAGGGACCCAAAATTATGGACTCCGTTATGCAACCAAATTTATGCTTAATACTCAGATATTTTACTACAAATATCTGGTTGTGATTTGTGATTCGCATATCAATTCATAATTCTAAACAATACAACTGGTATATTATACTTTATTTATGACATGATGTTTAAAAGATAAACTTACACGTTAATTTTAATATGAATGTATACAATAACTCTCATTATTGTCATTATAAAATCATACTACTTTTTTTAAGGATTATATTTGTTATTATCTTGACTAAAATAACAATGTGATATTATGAATACTTGCACAAAATAAAACGAAATATTACTCAGTTAAAAGAGTATGTGAGGAAACGATGTATTAACCAGTTAAAAGGGATATGTCTAAAGTACTTCCTTATATGAGTATGAAAATTTTTATCTGAATGGATATCGAGTGAATACGGGTATTTACATGTCTGATACATATTATTAGACTGTTAACTAATAATATTAAATAAGTTAAATAATTAAAAATTAAAATATTATAAAGCATTAATCGAGTACATAAAATGGTAACTATTAATATGTTATTAATAAAACATTAATTTAATGCGTCAAATACTAAGTCAAAAATATATATTTACTGATTTTGTTATGCAAATCTAATGCCACATATCTATACAACGCATGTGTGAGAATTCTTTCGATTCCATTATTGACAATGATATTGGTGTTATATGATACTTTTTAGTATCTTGGTATCTCGTCATTTAAAAGACTTTGTTTGTTGTATTTAGTAATAGTTATAATTTATTTTCATTTTCAGCTTTTGTCTAAGGTGAGTACATGTACAATATAAAATATGATATCATTTTCTTTTATAATACTACAATACAACCATACATAAATACATACATGAATAAAATGAGTTGTGTCATGTGAATATTTTTTGGGTTTTTTTTGTATGAGCTTAATCTAATTGACTACATTATCTTTCAATATTCTTGCTGGCCCTCTTTACAACCCGAATTCTGCTATCAAAATTTATTGTCAAGGTAAATTATGTGAGCCTCTTTTATTTTATGAATTATCCGAGATAATTTTTGTTTCCGTTGTCACTAAGGAAAAAAGAAACGTAAATTATGACAACATTAATTTTATCAAATGTTACTGAATTTTTACCTTACTTGCAAATAGATATTTAGCTGTCAATAATTAGATCAGGAACTTTAATTTAATATGAATTAGGTCTCTCCACTTTAATTATCAACTAACACTAAAGTTATACGTAATTACAAAAAAGTCACTTTATTAACGCTGTGTTATTTATCATTATCAAATTATAATATCAAATAATAAGAAAATAATTACTTAAAATGACACATTTTACTGAAGAGGGAAAATAGTAGAATAATTCTAGAGTTGAGAAAGCATTTAATATCTATCTTGACATATAATTTTAAATAAATTTTAACCGATTACCATGCATCACAAAGAAGGTTATGCTATCATTTCATCATATTATAACAATAACTTTCACTGAAAATCTTTACAAATCTAAATTTTTGAATACGATACGATACTCTAGAATTTTTAACTATAACTTAAAGCTAAAGATCAGTATTCCTAGTATATTGTTGCAGAATTTTTATTATTTGATTACATTGTGCAGTGACACGAGATTTATAATCTTAAGACACGGAGATCGCATCATTTAGGCAAAAATTCTATCTGAATCAGACACAGACGCCATTTTTTATTGTGAGAAAGACTTTGATACTATTTAATCTATGACTCCGTTTTACAATACATATTACATTTGTAAATATTATAGTTTTTATATTCTTTTATGACATCAAGTATCTAAATTTCTATTAAACTACTTTTGATGTATGTCATTTTCACTAAATCTCTATCCGTGCATCGCACGGGGTGAAAAATCTAGTTTAGAGTAATTCAAACACTGCATATGATAAAGTGCTACTTTTAAAGTTAAATAAAATTTAGGGTAATTATATCTACACGTTATTAATCATACCACAACACGCGCACACACACACACACACACACATTTTTACACACTTAAAAAGAATTGCGAGGTATTAATTCTCTTCTCCGAATTCTTGATAAAGATTGAGCTTAGAATTAGGAAATCAAATATTAAGTATCTCAGACAAAGAGTGATAACTCAAATAGTAAAGAACAACACTTATCAAGGTGAGATCGTGAGATCTTGAGTTCGAGTTTATATCCCTATCCAAAATTCTCTCAATTGTACTAGAGGAAGAAAGAAACTTACATTCCACATCTAATCATGATGTGAAAATTAAGAAATTAGGAAATTAAGTATTAATTAAATACTTATTACACGTGTTTTCATAAGAGTAATGTTATTTATCTAGACTGAAGGCCAGTCTCTAGTATAGCTAGTAACATTATATTAAGGGATTGGTGGAGTTGCATAAATATATAGGAACATTGATTTATTTAATTGCTAATAAGGAAATAATAATTAGATTGGAGAGGATGATGAATATGACGACGATAATAATAATACTTACCTAATAATATTGCTGGCACACATGAGAACAATGATATTAATTTGAAGTTTGATTGTAGCAGTGTGTATATTTTCGTCCATTGTTGCGTTTGTGTGGTTAGGGTCTTTCTTGATAATATATGAATGAATTAGAGTTCTTGTCTGATTTGGGATGAATGTAAAATATAAGTTTCTCTTTTCCTTTTTCCTTTTTTTTTGAAACTATAAATCAATAAGAGAAAAATGAAAATGGAGAATTATTACCGGGATTTAGTTGGAGACAGCAAGAGCAATTCACCCCGTCTATTTTGTTAATAATTGTAATTGAGCTCTTTATATATGATTTCTTTCTTTTATCGGTGTCTTAATTTCTGACAAACACAATCCTATGAACTACTTAGAGGGTTTAATATGAAGAAGAGTTCAACAGAAAGAAAACGCACAAGTGTTACAACCATTTTCATATTTAATTATTTATTTTCTAGTCAAAGTCAATGGATTCGGGGTCTAAGTTCAAGAAATTAGAAGGGGTATAATTGGATCAATCTATTTGCTAAAGGGTCTTTTATATAAAAATTAGAATATTAATGGATCAACATTTAAGACTTAAATTTATGAGGGACCTTAGGTGCAATGTACTTATTTTATATTTTTTATTACAATTTGTAATTGGAATTTGTGAGCTACCGTGTGAAGGAATCTATTTGAGAGAGATTGAGGAATCTAGAGGGAGAGAGCACAGAAAGTCGGTGTTAAAGAACAAAAAACAGTGAGAAAGATATAGTGGATGAAGCAGACGACCGCAAGGAAGAAGAGGAGAGAAATTTTGGAAGAAGGAAAAAGAGAACAAGTGTCAAGGTAAGTATTAACTTATTTTAAACTTTGATTTATATAAGTTGAAGCGTAAATTTCTTATAAATTTTGTGAAATCTCCAATGAAATTGGATATTAAGGTATAATTTTGTTTCCTATAGGCTTAAGTGGTATGGAAATTGTTATTTAGACATGAAATTGGAGGCTTGATAATAGTTTAGAAAATTATTTTAAAAAGAAAAAAAAACGCTAGTATCTAGAATATAATGAAAGAGTAGAAAATAAACCCGAAATCTTTATATATAAGTTGGTCTTTTAAGGCTTTAAGATGTATTACCATGATATAATTTGTAAAATTAAGTTAAGTTGGAATAGATATAAGAAAGGGGCGGCTAATGTTCAATAGAAAAATGAAGATTTGTTCAGAGATTTCAGGGAATAGAAGGCTTGCAATCTATATCCTATGTTGATATGTATGCTGCCTATTGGCGAAGGGACCTATTGCTCAAGCTATTGATATGATATGCCACTTAGTCGAAGGGGCCTATTGTTGGCTATGGCTCAAGCCAGTTATTGCGCCGCCTTGGGCGAAGGGGTCATATTGTACTTATGGCCTAAGCTGGTGTCTACATACGTATTACTTGATATATAATGATGCAAATGACATGAGATTATGGATACTATTCAGGGGTGCAGTTTATGTTGATTTTCGATATGAGATTATTTCATGATGTTTCTGGTATCATGATTTTTGTTATGACATAATTTTTCATGAGATTTCTCTAAATGATAATTTTTCATTGTAAACCTTGTTTCGAAAACGACATTTCATTGATTGTATATTTTCCAAGTATAGTGGTTTTCGAAAGTCTTTCACTCACTAGGCATTTATGGCTCACGTGTTTTTCTCCATCACTAGGCATTTATGGCTCATGTGTTTTTCTCCAAATGATTTTCTTACCAAGTAGCAATGTAGTTGGGCAACTTGTCAAGGTCGAGCATGCTATTTAGAAAATTTAGCCACCAAATAGGTTATTTTCAGAATTTATGTGCCTTATAATATATGGTTATTATGAATTTGTTGAGCTTACCATATATCGGTTTACTATTAGATATTAACATCCTTGAGTAAATTAATTTGTGCATACTATATCTCTCTTGTGAAATGTTTTTATTTGTAGTCATGGTGATCTTTATATGTGAGGAGTTGTGCGTTGAGATCTTGTGGTTCAGGCAGGATGGATTTATCACAAAATTAGAGGAGATACTTTCCGAATTTTTCAAAAATAGTCAGCACATTCATGAACCGCCTTGATAATAGATTCTGGCTGTTGGTTGGGATCTATTGTCCTTGCACGTCTAACTTCACATTCATTAGAGATACCTGGAGTGGGGTGTGTCAAGAAAAATTCTAAGTTGAAATTTGGAAGTTTAGGGGTTTAGTTTGAAGAAGTAAAGGATCAAGAGAATCCAACATTGGGTGAATTTCCGTTCCTTCTTGTTTCTTATTTTCTATTATATATATGTAATGGAGTTAAGCTTCTTCACTGTGTGTTAGTTTGTTTGTGGAGTATTAATATCTACTTTAAGTTGGAATTTGAGAATCTGTGTGCGATATATGTGGTTAGAATTCACAAACTATATTGCATTAAATTAAAAAAGGAAACCCCAGAAATTTCCATTATTATTTCTCCCAGTTTGAGATCGGAAGATGCCATTGCACTTCTTTGATTTTATCTCTCGTTTTTGCTCCTGTTGTGACAATAAAAGTGGGCATCAAATAAAAAATATCTGATTTTGAGCTTTTTAATGGTTGTATTGTGGTTCTGTTTTAGGGCCCATATGATTTTGATTATTGGAGAATTAATTTCGTGAAAAGTCATTTTTTGGGAGAATGTGTGGTTGAAAAGTAGGAAAAAGTTACGAATTTACTTGCAATATTATTTTAATAGGTAAATGCGTGGTTAGAAATGAATTTGAATGAACATTGATTTTGGGAGAATCAATTTTATACGGGGCCTTAGAGTTGCTCCATTTTATTCATTTAAATGGACGATAGTTATTTTATGTACTCGAAAGTGGATATAGGAGGCTCAATTAATTGTTTAGCTGGGATCTCTATATCTATTTTTGTCTTGTTTTCATTCTTAGTTTACTAGAAATTTGTGAGATGGCTGTGAAGATTTTTCTGCAAAGGCATTGGAGAAGAGAATTAAGAGTCGAAAAAGTTTGCTTGTGTAATTTTGCATGTGATATAATTGTGTAACAGGTGAAATTTATTTTATTTTGTTGATTTGGGTAATTGTCAGAGTTACTGCAGTGGAGCAACAATATTGGTGAAAAAAAGCAAATGGCTTTTATCAACATTGGGTTATATCAAAGTCATCATCTGGCAATATAGTTAGTGCTTATAGTTTTCCTTATGCTTTTTTGCTATCTGTTTTGGTGAGCTTAATTACAACTCTATTTTAGATTTATTAATTGGTATTACTTGGGAAAATATAGTGTTTAATTGGATACTATTTGAAATCGAGATAGCACGCTCTTTTGTTAGTATTTACTTTGTTTCTTTTCCTCTCATTTCTTCGACATAGATGCTGCATTTGGATCCATAATAGAAGAATCAGAATCTGAGCTAGAATTAGATTTCAAAAAGCTCCATCTTTGATTTCAGTTATTTTATTTTGAGTTATTATAAGGCTGCTCCTTTGTGCAGATTTTAGTCACATTGTCACTTAAGATTATATTGTATAACCATGTTCTCCTATAAACATAGTTACTAATAGAGTTAGCTAAAATTTGCAAAACATAACCACTATCAATGTAGCAACCACTAGTAGTAGTATATTACAATTCAAAGAGGCAGATTCACAAAAAATTTTCAATTAAGGTGTAAAAATGAGTGCATTAGGGTATATGTTCTCTAATTTCATCTAACAAATTAACAATTCAACTTCTCATTTGCAGACAGAAGCCCTAAAACAAGCAATATGCATGTGCAAGTTGAAAGTCCAAAAAGAAATTCCCAAATCAGATGTGACAGCTGCAACCATACCTGATCCAGGAAAGAATACAGACAGTTGACGAGGACAGAGCTAAGAGGTTTGCTGCTGGCCTGTAGTAGGATTGCTGCTGTGGTTTTAAATCCCAAAAGAAAATGGCAGAAGAAAATGTAACGAAGTATCGTATAGGGTATGCATTGCCACCGGAAAAAGTTGACAATTTCATTCAGTCCTCTCTTGTTAATCTCGCTAATGAACGAGGCATCGATCTGGTTCCGATCAACCGCACCAAACCATTAACTGATCAAGGCCCATTTGACTGTATCATCCACAAAATTTACAGCCCGGATTGGAGAAAAGAACTGGAAGAATTTTCGTCCCAGACTACCGATGTTATCATTGTCGATCCTTTTGACTCAATTGACCCGCTTCACAATCGAATTTCCATGCTACAAGTTGTAAACGAGCTAAGCATTTGTCAAGAGAACGAGATATCGTTTGGAATACCTAGGCAGATTTTTGTTGAAAATCTGGATTCTTTTTTTGATTGGATGGAAAGTGAAAGGCTTAAGTTTCCAGTAATTGCAAAGCCATTGTTTGCGGATGGGAGCTCAAACTCTCATCAGATGTCACTAGTTTTTAGTAAGGAGGGCTTGGCAGGGTTAAAACTGCCGATTATACTGCAGGAGTTTGTGAACCACGGTGGAGTGATTTTTAAAGTTTATGTGGCTGGAGAGCATGTCAAATGCGTGAAACGGAAGTCTTTACCTGATATTTCGGAGGAGACGTTGGTTAAGACAAATAATATTTTGTCATTCTCGCAGATATCTAATGTAGCTGCTCAAGATAAGAACGATGAGCATGTTGCTATGATAATTGAGGAGGCTCAGATGCCACCCATGAGTTTTGTGACTGCAATAGCTAACGGGTTGAAGCAGGTTTTGAAATTGCACCTCTTTAACTTTGATGTGATAAGGGACGGTAAGGTTGGTAACCGATATCTTATAATTGATATTAATTACTTCCCTGGCTATGAAAAACTTCCTTCGTATGAGACATTTGTGACAGACTTTTTTCTTGATATTGTGCAAAGGAAGTAGAGGAAGAATTCAGCTGATCGTATATCATGTTAGGTGTTTTGGGATAGAAGTTTTACTTTCTTCAGTGACATTATAATAGGGTTCTTCAGTGACATTATAAAAGGGCAATGCTTTTAGTTTCTTTTCATTGACCATGGCCGGCCTAAAAAATTTCAGGAGTATACTCACTCATGTATGATGCTGCTCTGCTTGGACAACTTCATTTATGCAAAAACTGACTCCTGGGAAGTCCAGTGATACATTTAACTATTTCCAAATTTCCACTTTTACTCAAGTAAATATTTGGTTGCATGCTCTCTAAATGTAGTATCTGGAGATGTTATAAATTAATTCTACGGCCTACAAGTTTCCCATATTATGAATGATAAACTGAACATTTCGTTTTTCTTTTGTAGATTTTGCTCATCATTGATGGATCATTTACATTTTTTATAATTTTATTTGTTGGTGATTTTCTGCTGGCCATTAGCACCCCCACTCCCCCCGTTTTTGGGATATGATATGTTACTAGGGAGCATCCATCTGACGAAATATTATTGGACAAGTTTAGGCAGTTAAGATTTAGATACAGCGTGAACTTGTAAAGAAAAACAAATGCTCAGACTTTACAGTTCTGGCTTTTTGCATGGGTTAATTTTTTGATCGTTTATGCCAATTTCCTTAATGTACTATAAATCACAATTTCGAAAGTATAAATGAGTGGCCTTTTTCATTTCAAAAATAAAGTGATTGTGCATTAGGTGAATTATTTTAGAAAGAAACAGAATTGTGGGAAAGATTTCAGATAATACAAAGCAAAACAGGAAACCAATTGCAATTTATATTTATAAAAAAAATTTCTGGTTTTTGAAGAAGCAAGTTTAGGCGAACCATAGAAATGAGAAATTTTTTAAGGAAATAGATAAGGCTCTTAATATAGACATAGAAAATTAATACGAGTTATTTTTGTTAGATTTCCACCACGTGAGCGAGAGCCTTATCTATTTCTTTAGCCGGATTGATAGAAATGGATACGAATGGAGTGACAATAGAAATACAAAGTTGCGTGTTATGCTCATGTTAGTTTTCTATGTCTATTGCAAATAGAAATAGAATGAATATAGTGGGTGAGTCTCATTTAATATGTGGATGTAAATAGTGTAACAAAATTTTTGTTTTGAAATAGAAAAAGAAAAGAGTAGTGCTATTTATAACGACTGATTATGATTACCATATTTGAGTGGCATTAAATTATAATAAGTTCACTTAAACAAATCACTTGTCCTTGCATTTTATTTATCAGTTAATATGCTGCTGCACTAACACATAAGATGGTTATCGTCACCAGTAGTGATGAATTGCAATATTCAATAGAAAAATAACACAGGATATCGTGCTTTTAACATTATATACTCAAACACTAGGAAAATAAAGAATCATGTTTATAGAGTTCCTTTCAAGAATTTTTTAGTAGTTTTGTTAAAAAAAAACTTTCCACTTATGTGGCATACATGGATACATGTAATGTGAATTTAAAATACACCTAGCTTGAGTTTGAAATACATATGCTTATATTATTAAGAATGTGAAATAGTCCTATTCCGAATTCAAGATTCGAGGTAAGGTAAGCCCTTTATTTGGTGACTGCTCGACTGTTGTTCATATATTTTGAAATAATCATTTCTATTGCTGATGTTAATAACTTTTGTGTTTATTTTTCTCAGTTGGGCAGCTCTGCTTGATGAGTGCTATAATAATTTTTTGTTGGCTTACGACTTCAAGCATTAAATTGACGATGGAACTATGAAATGTGGAGATAGAATGAATGTGATCATTATATAAGAAATTTGGTTCCGAGAAACTCGAGGAATGTTAAGATTGTCTCAACTTGTTGATTTTGGTGAAAAGTCTCAAAGGATTTCACTGCTAGAGTCAGTGTCATAGTTAGAAGATAGTCAAAAGGGTAGTTGAAATTTAACGACCTCTAACTTGAATGGTAAAAAAAATTTTAGTCAATTACGGGGAGATGATCCTACTTTTGGGTGCCCCAGTGCTAGGGCATTGGAGAAAACTCGGCCATGTCTACCCTTCCTATTCTTCCCTCCAACTCACCTTCGTAGTTTCCCTGCGCAATCATTTATGGTTCTTCCAATCTCCACTCTTGGATTTTCTTTCCTTCATTTCTACTCATTTTTCCCTGCTTCTACCTCTCTCTTTTGCCCATATCTTGTCTTCATCTTAAATTATTGCTCTAGATTTTCTAGGTTTGTAAAGGTTTTCTGCAAATAGTATTTTCTTGTTAGAATGTGCTGCGTGATCCACAAAATTTATGCAAACAGTATTTATATTGTTAATGATCCCAAAAAGAATGGGAAATGCGGATATATTTCAAGGACAGAAGAGGATACACACAGCTAGCCTTGAATACAATGCGTAAAAATATCACCAATAGGGAGGTGGGCAAGATAAATCCCAGTCATTTGACATGAACAGTCACAATTTTTGAAACTCATTTTTTAAAAAAAAAATGGAAAAAGGAATACAATGTACACAAGTTTATGGAATTGAATTGACGCATCATTACATCTTGTGTTCTACTTATCAATGGTAATTTATGACCTCATTCAAAATATCAAAGTGATAACGATCTCAACAGTAATAAGTTATTAGAGCTAGAGCATCTAGAAAGGTTGTGCTAATTTTAAATAGCCACACAGGTACTAAAATATACCTTTAGTGATTGTAAAATGAGATGCGTACAAGTTAATTTTGATCGGTATTTAACTATCACGTTGGATGTTTTTAAATTACTAAAGTTCATTCAAGTAGAAGTGGGTCTTACATGTTAAAATTATGAGTTGTGCTATTTTAATACGCATATACAAAAAATCTAACAAAATTGACACATGGCACTGTTTTTCAACACATCACATCACTTTTACATCAACATTTATCACATAACCTACATGTTAATTTTGTCACTTTTTTTGTCATTTTTTTGTCAAACTAGAATTTTCCTAAAATTATTGTTAAAGTTAATAACAAAAACAAAGTTACTGGCTCCATCCCATAGCTAATTGGCACGACATGTCCTTACCTTTAGATATTCTTGTGTAGTTAGTCCTTACTTTTGAATTCTTGGTAATTTTACCCTTACCTTCATCTTTTCTTAGCAAAATTCATCTTTGGTGCTAAATTAGTCCATTATTAGAAGGGTTTCTTCTCTCATTTTTATCTTTTAAATACTTTTTCACTTTAAATTTTTGTTTAATCAATAATCAATAAATTTTAAATCTTTGTTTAATCAATTATATTCATATTGAGACCTTTTTTTGCAGCTTTTTAAATCTTAAGGTGTAAGTCGAGAAAAATACCCTTCTAATAAGGGACTAATTTTGTACGAAGGATAAATTCTGTTAAGAAAACACGAAAGTATGGCCCAAATTGTCAAGAATTCACATGTATGGACTACTTGCATAAAAGTGTATAAAGGTAGGGACGTTTTGCGCCAATTATGCATATATATCCCATATATATAGGATATTTTTTCCTTTCCTAAATACATAGGCTTGTTTTGTTATTAATTAATACTAGTTATTTTACTCGTGCATTACACGAAATGATAATACCAGATAATATAAGTAATTTAAGAAGATTAAATATGATTGTATAAAAAAGATTTAGTCTATAATACTTGATCATTTATGTGTATCAAGAAAAAAATAAATGTGCTGCCCGTAATATGATATTTTTCATTAATAAAGATAAAAAATGGTCTACACAAAAAACTTAAGAAAAATATCGAAGAAAACTTTTAGATTATGTATTAGGCTACCAGTGTATAACGCATTGGAAAGTATGCCACATTTGATAAATATAGCTAGAATAAATGATAAATGATAATATATGTATTGCAACATTTATAGTAGAATTTGTTGTTTAGTCATATTTAATACATATCATAATTTTTAGACCTTTTCAATTTATAACCTTCGAAAGATATATATAAAATTGTCTATGAGTGAAAATCAACTTTTTCTACAAAATGCACATCTGATTTATTGCCTCGCTTCGTTTTTTTTTTTTTTTTTGAACTTTTGTGATACATATTAATGATATCTAATTTTTCATAACATATACCTTCTACAAACTAAATGTTTTAATATTTTGGCATAATTTAATTAGTGTTTAAAAAACTGAACTGTCATGACGAAATCAATTGGAAAAATGATTGGCTAATATTTGATCTAATCTGAAAAATAATCTGACAGTGTGAGATAAATATAGAGACGGTTCATTGATTCACAATAAATAATTTTTAATAATGATCCATTAAAATTTTAAATTTTTTGGAAACTCAAGACCCATAAGTCAAGGCTCTATTGTGCATAACTCTTTCCAAGTATTTTAATATAGGCTTATATACTTAATTCTTTTCACTAAATAATAAATGTAGGATTCCTTGTTTATTCCCAAAGTCATATTTTCAATGGCAATTAAACTATAATATTTAACTTTTTACGTGTGTAAAGAAAAACAATATATGTGTTGCCTGTAATGCAATATCTTTTATTAATAAAGATAAAAAAAAACTAAGGAAAACATTAAAAAAAATTCAAATACTGGAACCGATTCGAAAAACAATTCGATAGTGTGAGATAAAGACATATACAATTCATTGATTCACAATAAATTTTTTTCAATAATGATCTATTAAAATTTTAAATTTTTTGAAAGTTCAAGGCCCATAAGCTAAAGTCCGATCATGCATAATCCTTCTCTAAGTAGTTTCATATAGGCTATATCCTCAATTTTTTCGACTAAATAACCAATATGGATTGCTTTCTGTGTCCAAAGTCACATTTCTGATAGCCTTTAAAGTATAATATTTTATTGTTTATGTGTACGTAAAGAAAAACAATATAGGTGCTACTCATAATATGATATCTTTCATTAATGAAAACAAAAAATAGTTTAAAAAAAACTAAAGAAAATATTGAAGAAAATTTATGAATACTGGAACCTATCAGGAAAACAATCCGACAGCGTGAGATATATACGGATACGGTTCACCAGTTCACAATAAACTTTTTTTAATAATAATCTATTAAAATTTTAAACTTTTAAGAAGCTCAATGCCCATGAGTTAAGGCCCTATTACACATAATACTTTTCCAAATAATTTATTTAATATAGATATACATCCTTAATTATTTTCACTAAATAACCAATGTTAGATTTCCTTTATACACCCAAAGTCATGATTTCGATGGCTATTAAAAAAAGTAATAAAACCTTAACATTATTTTAAGTAAAAATTAATTTTATTTTCAATTATTTAAATTAAATCCATCCGATGATCTTAAATTGTTAGCTTTTCCAATTTGATGAGAGGTTGAGCTTTGATAAGCGTATTTTATATGCAAAAATACTTCTCTTAACTTATACAATTCTATATGAAATCGAGCAGATTTCTACCTAATTTGTATGAATATGATTTATATAGGTGAAAAAGCTCAAATTGGAATGATACAAGTGAAAAGAACTATTCTTGAACCAAATTGAGCTTTACATGCATCAAGATGTGAAGGCTCGGGAGTGGGAAGAGAAAAGATCAATGTCAACAAGTGTGAAGGCCGAATGCCACCATTGGGGAACTTGAAAGAGGTCATTTGTGTCATGTTTAAAGAGAGCGGGGACCATAATGAAT
>CAVNYN010221580.1:0-10205 GCA_963692815.1 Nyctanthes arbor-tristis
TATACTTTATATATTATCATAGCTTACTTTAAATGCTAGTGAATTTTTGAAAAATTACAAAACATTTCATGTGCCACTCAACTTGTTCGAATTATCTAAAACTTTTCTTTAATTTTCTCTCCATGTATTTTGATATTTTAATTTAAAATTTCGTGGACTATTTTTCTTCTTTCATATCACGATGACAGATCCCATATGATAACTGTTTTGTAAAGTTCAATTATATTGGAGAACAAGTTTTAAAGTATAATAATTAAAAATCAATAACAGATCGGAATTTGGCTCAAAAAATCTATAACATTTTAAGAGTCATCATTACCATCCATTGTAATTAACTCAATATACGTGCATATAAAGTGCAAAGGGAAAAATACTAAATAAGATGTGAAATAATTTAGAGCACTATAGCCTTCGACATCCGTAAATATTGCCTTTGTTAAATAGTTTTCTTAGCAGCGCTAGTACTATTTTATTTTGAAGATGATATAACTCTAAATATATAACACTAAATGATTTATTTTGGTTTTCAATGTGGTGTACCTCAATGCATCGTATGATATCATTAGCATACTATATTACATGGTATTAAATCAAAACAAAGTATGACTATTAAATCAACTGTATATTATTTTTATTACATTTAATATACTATCTCCGTCTCAAAAAGATAGTTATATTCCCTCTTTCACATATATTAAGAAAAGTTCATTCTTGAAAAAAAATTTTAACATAATTTACATATTATACTGTTTATTTTATTAATTACTTCACATTAATAATTCTATTTTTTGATAATTATACACATTAAAGAAAGACATATAAGATAAATAATATTTCAACTACTTTTTAAAAAAGAAATTGTATCATATTTTGATACGGAAGAAAAGGGAAATATGGACCATCTTTTTGAGATAAAAGTAGTATCTTTGATTGCGACTAAATACATGTTAATATTAAATTTTCTTATTGTTGTTGTTCTCGCCATGCAATGCACATGTGAAAATTCTAGTTTACAAAATTAGAATTATTATTCGAAGTGGTTAAAACAAATGTTATAGTAGTTAAATACTCACATTTTAAGTGAAAAGTTTTGAGTTCGAATCATACTTCCCCTCCCCTTATCTTCCTCCCCCCCTGTAGTTCTCTTGCATCAAAATTAAAAAAATAATAACTATTATTATTTTTATTATTTTTCGAAATATTTTTAGGTTCTCCCGTTGACATCAAATCGGACTACAGGGTGTAGTGAGGGCCAAAACCCAAATTGGAGAGCGGATTTGTGTCTAATCTATATATTAATTAATTCACTTAAGTCTCGATATTTTTTGTACTGTGATTTTTCTTTTTTTTATTTTAGTAAATTTTACGGTAACTGTTTCTTTTCTTTTTTATAAATTTTTGTGAAAGAACTAAAAGAAGACGTGAAACTGCAATCATTGAGTTTAACAACTAAACCTTAACCATTTTGTCTATTTATTTTGTTTCTTAATCTTTTTTACTAATAAATTAAAATAGTAAATTTGAAATATCAATTTTAAAACAAACTACAATCCACCATAATTCGTTAATTCACCATCTCTATCGTATGTATTGGTGAGTTTAATGTTATTTAAATTTTTTAATGCATTTCACATTTTTTTTGACTTTGTTAGTTTTATTAGGATTTTTTAAAATGAGGCGGGTAACAAGTATTTTTTTCATTATTGTATATAAGTACGAAAGATTATACGTAATAATATATATTGCCTTTTAAACGATCTTGAATTTTACGATTACTAAGTCTATTTAGCTTATTTATTCAATTAATATATACTTGTATTTTTATATTTTTTACAGATATGTAAATATTATAAATTTATGTTTAATTATCTAATAATATATTTTAGTAAGTTTTTCTACCTCTGTAGTGCACGGGTAGTTCAACTAGTATATACAATAACTACATAATTTGTTGGCCTAATTACAAGAAAGAACAGAGCAATCATAAGAGATTAATGAATTGAAAATTATGAAAATTTTCCAGCACAAGGAAATGGTGCTTTATGTCACCATATTTGCAAGCCCAATATCTTAAAACCACTAATTAAAAGTAATTAATTCTCTATTAGTGTGTTTCAATTGTCGGATGCGTAGTGTTCCCATTTACGGTCTTATAAAAGTATGATCAGCTGCTGGGGTTATAATGAGATTGAAAAATCCTGACATTTGAAAAGCATAACAAAATTACAGTAAAAAATAGAGAAAATAACTTGGACGCTACGATTTATATAACTCATTAGTTGAACATACAAACTTCCTAAACATGTGTCTCCTAAAAGTACTAATAACATTAACCTGTCAATGCTTTTAGGAACGGTGAAAAGGCATATATCAAACTTGATACTATGAGTACTTGACCTTATTAGAAATGGGCGAGGAATGCTTGATTGTAACCTGGTTGTCAAACTCGTTACCTACAGTTAGTCGATCATACTAGAAACAGCTAATAGAAATACCCGACTAAGTAGATCATTGGTATGGGGACGGAATAAAGCAGCTTGGCCAAGGAACGAGGAATTAGCCAATTTTGATCAAATGCTAGATGTTTGATAAGATAATGCCGCAGTATTGAAAATGTCCAAAATTTTTATATGTATAAAAGAGAAAATATTCAATAAAAGTTTAAACAAATTCATGATTACTAAAATTTTTATATGTATAAAATAGAAAATATTCAATAAAAGTTTATAAAATATTTATAAAATAGAAAATGTTCAACAAAAGTTTCAACAATTTCATGATTACTAAGAAGTTACATATTTTGCCAAGACACCTATAATCTGATGACATCCTAGTTAAGTTTTTAAACTCATGGTTAAGGGTTCAATTCCCCACCCCTACAATCCCCTTTGTAATATAAAAAAAAAAGTTACATATTTTCAGTTATTTTTTTCTATACTCTCTCCGTTCCAAAAAAATATTCCTCTTTTTTTTTTATCCGTCCCAAATTATATTCCCCTTTCCTAAGTCATTTTTTTAGTTTTATAATATACCATCATTTATAGTGCATAGTAATCAATAACAAAGAATAATTAATGTGAAATATTAAATAAATCAAAGGTTATATTAAGAAAAAATTGTTAAATTGTACATTTTCAATAACATTAAATGATGTTTTCTTAATCTATATGAAAAATGAAAAGTGAATATATTCTGAGGTAGAGGGAATATATTACAATAGATATCATAGGGGTACAGTAAGGATAGTTTTGTTTCCTTCCCCCCATGAGAGAAGACTAAAAACTCTCATCATCCCACTTGACATCCCACATAAGTAAACCATCCATTTAGACAAAAAAATAAATAAATAAATAAAATAAGCAACACCCCCTCCCTCCACACAGCCGTCACTCCCCCTTCCGGCGGAAATTATTATTATTATTATTATTATTATTTTGCAACTTCCAATGCCGACAGAAGGGGGATCGGTGGTTGATTGGGGGGGTCGGGGTGGGTGGGTGGGTGGGTGGGTGAGGCGGGGTGTTGGATTTTTCTTTTTTTTTTTTTTTATATTAAACGGATGGTGCGCCAATGTGGCATGCTAAGTAGAACGGAGAGAGTTTTTAATATTCCAACAGATGGTGTGCCAATGTGGCATGTTAAATGGGATGAGAGGAGTTCTTAATCTTCCAGCGGATCGTGTGCCAATGTGGCATGTTAAGTGGGATGGGGGCTTTTTAATCTTTCACCATGGGGAACGGGACAAAACTAAGGGTAAGAATAGTTACTCAAACTCATGTTAAACAATTTAAAGGGATGTTTTTATTATTAGGATAAGTCTCAATCTATTTTCAATTGTTTTTTAAGCAAAAAAATGACTAAGTTTACACTGCTGGGACACTATTACGAAATAATGATATCCTTAAAGTCAAGTAATTAAATTCTCATTGTACTTTCAAACATGGTTTTATTCGTTTTCAAAATGCATGATTGAATGAACGAAGGAGATCAGCCCTAGTTCACACACTATTATCTTGTTCACTGAAGATGTACTAATTTTGATTGGAGACAGCGTTGTCACCATGTGTTGGTATATTTTCCTCCACTAGTTTCATGAACTTACACGTAGGGCCATTGAAACCAGTGGTAGGAAACACATGTCACATATAGTAGTGTCTCCGAATCAAAACTCAAATATGTAATGCCTCACGTTTACAAATTTTACGTTAGTGATAATGTTCAAAAATTTCTCAGAGGTTTTATCAAAACATTTGGCCACGTGTCGCTCTCCCATATATTCTCTAAAGGAGAACCCGCATGTGGTTTCTGGAACCCACCAATGGGTTCTCCCGTGTGGTGAATATCACGCCCCCGTTGTACTCTCAATTTTAATAAGTTGTTTACATCTATTTGTGAAAGCTTTCATTTTTAATTTATATTAGCAACAAGGGACGAGAGAGACATACAAAACTAACAAGTTGGTTGGTTTGCAAAAGAGCACTGGAATATAGTTTCTCAATCCTTCTTTTTTTTTTTAATTTCAAAGTAGCCTTAGGATTAAACTTCCGACTTCCCTTGAAATTTGAGAGTACTCGTAAGCCTTTCTTGTCATTACAATTAATCAAGGGATAAAGTTGGCCACTTACCTCTTCATTTGCTTTTCATACACAACCATTTAGCAAAATTAAATGTGGTGTAAAGAGCACACAGCAAGTTATATTAATAAGTATATTTTATTACCAAACTTGCCGAGTCATGTGATTGGGAAAGCCTTTACATGGAAAATAGGCCTCCAATCACTACAAAAGTCATTCTTTCAACCTTATATTACATACCAAGTTTTACATACATTACATACCAAGTTTTACATATGTAAGTGTATACATACCCGTATATTTATTCTTATAAATAGTATCAGCTTATTAAGCTACTACACTAAGTGAAAAGCATTAGTTTGTCTACCATAAACTTATCATGATAAAGGTGGGTATGAGTGTTAGCACAATAAATATTAAGTTCATAAGTAGTTCCCAAATATATTAAGAAATACGTGGCGTCCTCATAATAGCGTCATAGTTTCGTCTCTATTACTTACAATCTCCTACTCCCGTTCTAGTTCACATTCCACCACTCGGCTTGCCTTTCATAAACTTTGTGAATGAACATCTACAAGAAAAATTAGAAAACAGAATGAGTACAATATATTCAGCGAGTAACACAATATTTTGATTTGTCCCTTTGTTGCAAGAAACCATTTTAAATCACAAGTTCAAGGAACATAAAATGTACAAACCTTTGAATGCACAAGGGGCTCAATCACTAAATTACTTACTACCATTAGCATATAATTCATACATTCCAATGCCAATTTGATTATGGCAACACAAGATTAAGTGGATCCACATTCAAGTTCGGTTGACCCTTACCGGAATCTCAAGCAAAGAGCATTACAAAGACAAAGCAAATATCATACTAATCATCTGTATCTTGAAATCATTAGATAGCTCATAGTATGGAAACAAAACAAAGCAAGCTAATACAAAACGGGTAGAGTAACGCTATTGATTCAAATGTAATGGAACATCTTGTTTCTTGTCATGATAATGCATCAAAATACATGTTCTTGTTTAAAATTCATGCATGCTAAACGAAATCAAAACATTGGTTGCTCACCTCTTGGCTTGTTTTCTTCAAGACTCTTGGATAACTCTAAGTGAAAGATATCCTCAAAATCTTGATATTTTTTGACGCAAAGTGATGTTCTAAGTGAGGATTCTATCTATATATTCGTAGGGCTTTTTTTCCAAGAGTAAAATGAATGTTTTTGGGGCTTTCCCATGGTGTTTTATGGCTTTTTCTATATATAGACGAATATCTTAGTTATTTTAAAGAAAAATCTTGGACTCCACATATGAAAAAGTGCTCACTTTTCCCGAGATAATTTTGTGGTTAGCCAATAGGAGGAGGTCGATTTGGAAACCTAAGAATTTTCATTGCCAACAAAGTTGTCGAGTGTTCTCGTAGTTTTGTCCATGTGATTATTTTTCCAAGTGGCCAAGTGTCTTCTTATAGACCATTCATTTATTGTTTAATGAGTCCTTCTAGTTAATGTACTTCTGCAATTAGATCATTATGTTTTCGGATTATACTAGTTAAGATCTATATTTTTGTTTAGACATTCTTTTGAATTAAATCTATTAACCGATTGAAGTTAGGCATTCTTTTGAGAAACTTTTCTAACCGATGGATGTAATTGATACAAATTCCAGCAGTTACTTCATCTTTGTCAAAACATATTAGGGTATCCTTACGATTAAAGTTAGGCATTCTTTTGAGCAACTTTTCTAACCGATGGATGTAATTGATACGAATTCAAGTAGTTACTTCATCCTTGTCAAAACATATTAGGGTATCCTTAGAATTTTTTGTGGAATGTTAAAATCAGCTAACACATTGTGAAATTTACTAACCAATTGTTATGGTTGATGTAACTCGAGAAAGGATTCAATTACCATTCAAAAACACAACTATGGTGTTCTTGAAATTTTATGGAGTGTTACTGTAAATATGTTCCATATAGAAAGACTCGAATATTATATCTTTCATTCATCAAGTTCCACTCTCAATGTTGGTGTAGCGTGTGCCTTTTGTCACGTACCTATTGTCTCTAACAATATGTAGTGCAGCCTTAGTGGCGTCTCTCGTTTCGCCGCTGTGGTTGAATACTAAGTCAGTCTTTACCTCACTCGGACCAGCTTTAGCAAACCATACTCGGCAACTAACTTACACAATGGAAAGAATAATACACCCGACGTTAACTAGGAACGTTACCGTTTTATATACACTTATAGAACGACGTTACAATGGTTGTGAACTTTATACTCTTGGACTCTCTCCAAGGGCCCAAGGCTTCTCACCCAAATGAGGCCCCTTCCCCCTATTTATAGGCTTCACCTCCTCAAATAGACAGTCAAGATCGTTTCAATCCTACGATCAAGGTTGACCCTTTTGAACTTTCCACAACTATCTACACATATGTACAACTTTCTACACTTAGCCGGAACGTTCTAGACCTAACTAGAACTACCCAGTTTGACCTACCGGTCTCCAACACTTTCCATAACGTTCCGCAATGTTCTGGTCTTCCGTCCTCCCAAAACGTTCCACACATTTTGGGTTCTTCCGGTCAACCCTGGATCCTTCTAGAATATCGACCATTCGACACCCGTCCCTTATGATTCCAGAGGCTTCCACTAATGCTTGACCCCAGACGCACTCTCTCTAGCACGTCCTTCAACCTTCTAGATCCTTCTGTGTCCTTCCGGGTCTGTCGTCCTTCTGGCTGTTGCTCACGGCCTTTCCCGCGCGTCCCCTATAGTACGGCACGGGTGTTGCCTCAGCGATGCTCGCATGCTGCTTTCCTCGTAGCAGATCCTCTCAGCTCTTCACGCACGTCCCCTGCCATACATGTCTCCTACACCAGTTTCCCCCTTCGACCGTGTCTGCGTGCCTCTTTTTTGGCCCTCTCGCGCACTTCACCACCTCGTCCAACGTGTCACATGTGGGGGCGTGACACTTTACTCGCCAAGTGTCCGTCTGACGGCGTTGGTATGAGATCATAATCATATGGTACAATGAGACAACCTTATAACAAAACAAATAATAAAATATAGATGGCTGCCAAACTAACCCGTAACCAGTACTGGGGAAGAATATACAACTAAATAAGGAAAAGATAAATTACAATAATGAAAATATATTTTATTTACAATTGTATCACACGAGACTATGTTACATGAGACCTATCTTCATCACCTTTAACATGTGATGGTAACATATTATTTGCGAAGTGTTTGACAACTGATGTAGATTATAATTTGCCACACGGCATCATTTTATTAGTTTCACGTTTTTCAAAAAGTTAAAAAATAAAGTCAAGCCGCAATTGTTTACTTTTTACAAAAAAACAACCAATAAAATAATGACACGTGGCAGATTATAATCCAGATTATAATTTAACATCCTTACCAAACACTTTGTTATTCTTTAACATTCTGGAGGTTTTTGAACATATTTCATCACGTTAGATAAGTGTATATATATTTTAGGTACATGTATGTTTATCGCATGTGTGCTTATATGAATAATGCTACTTATTTAAACTGGAGATTGGTCTCCAGTCTAGTTGTCATCACTACATTGACCATTGAATAAATGAGGACACTATATATTTATGTATATCAACTTATCCTCCAATGTAGTAATACCAACTAGACTAGATTGGTCTCCAGTCTAGATAAATAGCATCACTCGTGTGTATGTTTATATGTATGTGTGTGTATATATATAATTAAGAATTATATACACTCTCATAAATACATAATTAACAATTTTAAGAGTTAATGTAATGGCAATTTCAGACTTTTTCAGCCTTGCCCTTCTAAGGCTTCCAGATATTCACATGCAAGTTGATCCATTCACGCTCACTTTCAACTTATATTCCTCTATAACGCTTGATGTCTTGTACTTTTACATTGATTTGCATAAAGATAAATTTCTCTTGGTCTTCACCTACAAAGTACTGTAATTTCAGAGATCTAAACGGTAATGGCATGAAACGGAAACGGATATCGTAACACATGTCCACCCTACCCTAAATCATGTCAGTAGTTGGTGATACGCCACTTCGTATCCACCAAAACATCCTGTGCTTTGAAAATCTCTTTAGTGCAAAAGAATAATTATACAGGATCATATCACTCAACGATGTCAACAATGCATAGCTTAATGACGTAATCAAATAGCACATTAAGCAACATATTACCTTAGATCACATCATGTTGCGAAGCGATGTGTTAAATCCTTTGATATTACTTAAATCAATTATAACGGTTCATTAATGTATTAATACCAGCCCATTAAACACATTAAATAGTTGTACTATAGCTGCCACATGAGGGGCTATAAAAAGGGGATGTGTTTTTATTCTTTTGTCTCTTGAACATATTATTGCAAATACTAAGTCTCACACAGGAATTTATTCCAGAAAGTGAGTCCCGTCAATTTCTTTTTAAAGAATGGGCAAAGGTGATGAATCGAAGGAGCACTTGAGGTCAATTTGGCATCAAATAATATTGTTTGGATATAGTTTAATCAACGAGGAACAATCAATAGAACATTAGGTAGACAAAACCACAAAGGTATTGCTATTATTGGTTTAGCTTCAAAGTATTGTTGTTTATACATCAATTTTATTTTTTGAAGGAATGTTGTTTATACGTCTATTTGCACGGCATTATAAACAATGAGTAGTTTGCTGCCCATCAATTGAACAGTCCTATAGTTTTGAGGCCTTCGAAAGTAGGATTGACTTTGAATATCGTATTTTACTGTACTAATTTTCCTTCAACGGTTAGATTGATCGGTTAGATAAAAAAAAGTGAGATGAAAAATTAAGGTATGACAACAATTTTGACTATTTATCCGTCTCTCTAGTGATGTTTCTTGTAAGAAGATTAAGAACTAATTCCAGTAAAAAGCAATCAATATATGCTAATTAATTAAATTAAAGTGACATTAATGTACATGCCTATAGATGTAACAAGAGAAAAAGCCTTGATTCTAGTTCTAGTTATTATGCTACTTAAGTAGGTGGAATCCTTTGACCCCGATCAACGGCTCTCATGCTCTGCCACCAAATTAACCATCTTTTCTGTTGTTTATATTCCAAAATTTAGAGGAACCCCCCAGGGGCCAAAAAAAAAAAATCCTTCTTGTAGATGTTGAGTAAAAAAATGTACGATTAGTTGACTCTATCTTTTATCGGTTTCATCTTGTAGATGATAAACTCATCGTTGGTTGGTAAATTAAATTAAAATTAGTTAAAAGTGTTGATTTTTTATTTCTATTTCACGTGTTGCCCACAAAAGGATGCGCCATTAATGCATAAAATAAAAATAAAAAAGAAAAAGAAATACATAATTTTTGTTGTTGGGTGTCTATTGGACGGTGCTTTGGACGTCTAAAAGCTAACGTGCACCGCACCTTACGTACTACAACTCTAATTGTATTGTACGCTCAAATTTAAAAATTTTCCTAAGTTGTGCCCAAGCAACAATCCCCATCATAACCGACGTGATTTTTGGCATCACATTCATCTTTTCTTTTTCTTTTTGAATTCAATGCACGAATTAATTCACTTCGTTAAAATCTATTCGAAATGTAAA
>CAVNYN010221581.1:0-96662 GCA_963692815.1 Nyctanthes arbor-tristis
TCCACAATCCACACAGCCACATCTAATTACCTAAAACATTAATATAAAAATATAGCCCAAATCTCAATGAATAATCATAAAATCTATTAGGGCAAAATCTATTTAAAAATAAGGGCTAAAATGAATAAATGATAGTCTTCAATCTTCATTTACTAATTTTACTATAAAGTCCAATTTTAGCAAGTACTCTAAAATGTAAATTAGGACAAAACAAAATCCATTTAGAAATTAGGGCTAGAATAATACCTTCTAAAGCTAAAATCTAGATAAATTGATGTTGATGAACACTCCCACCGACCGGCCACGAGTCTCGTCCTCTGCTTCGCGCCTTCGCCAAATCGTCGGCGCTCGGTTTTGGTCCGTCTTCCACGCAAGGCAATTGCCCTCTGTTCTGCTTTTGCTTCTGTCTGCTGAATTCTGCTTGCCTGCCTTCCGTCCCGACTCCCTTATTCCCCTATTGGGCTGGCCTCTTTTCAGCCTTTTTTTTTTTTTTTTTTGCTGAAGCCCAAAACACTAAGGCCCAGCTGTCCCCCGAGCCCAATTTACAATCCACCTGGGCCGGGTGCAAAAAAAATTTTTTTTTAATAAATTCAGCAGTTGGGCCGAGACAGGCCTGGGCTGGGGCCCAGTAAGGCCCCCTGTCTCCGCCAGTGCTTTTATGCATGTTATGTTGATTCATATAGGGAAAGTTATATGTTTATGGTAAACTAATATTCTTCCTTTCCTTGTATGAGAATTCTACATGTATATGGTAACTTTAATTTTTGACTTGGACAAGAATTCAAAGACTATGCTATATATATGTGGCTTCTCTTGAAGGTCGAGACAACCAATCGGTCGAGCATTCCTTCACGCAATATTTTTAGAGCTCGACGGCAAGAGAGCAAACACACGACCACCCGCGAGACTTGTTCTTGCACTGTACTTACACACTTCCTAAAGTTGTGTTTGTATTGGCAACCCTTCAAAGTGCATTGGTAGACAACCAATATTGTGCGAGGCACTTTCCACACGATGTTGAACGGTTTAGGAGTTCAAGTATCTGATGATGAGTTTGGTAGATCTTTAGGAGCTTGATGTACGTTTCGGGAGAAGCGTGAGAGAGAGAAGAAAAGCAACGGGAGTTGTCAACACGACAAAAGGCGAAAAGAGTGAGCTTTTTTATAAGTTTTCCTTTTGTGTGTTAATTGTATATTGCGATATCACTTGATTTCTTTTCTAAGTATTGAACTTTTAGAAGTGTTAGTGGGTCATTTGTCCCATGGCAAGGGTGCCAGTGCTTTTTTCCTTTTTGGGTTTCTGAGTCAACAATTCTAGTGTTATTTTTATTCTGCATATACTCGAGCTAGATATATCTAGGTCGCGTCTCTATTAACACAGGATAAACTTTTTAAGTAGCTAGGCAGGATATATCCTGATTAGAGTCTTGATAACCACGCATTCACATTTGGTATCAGAAGAGGTTCACTTAAGTACTAGCGAGATCAGGTTAATCTAGATATGGATACATCTTCTGTTAGACCACCTATCTTAGACGGATCTAACCATGTATACTGCAAAGTCCACATGCAAGTTTATATTCATTCCATAGATAATAGGGCTTCACTTTCCATTCTTTTTGGTTATACAGCAGCCATTATCACTGAGGAAGTGGTATTACTTCTGTTAAGCCTACTGCTAATGAAAATACTACTTATGGTGGGAATTTTAAAGCTTTAAATGCTATATTTTCTTTTATAGATCAAATTCAGTTCAGACTTGCCTCTGATTGCAAGACTGCTATGAAAGCTTGGGATATTCTTCAAGTAGCCAATGAAGGGATAACTCCTGTCAAGTCCTCAAAGCTTCAGATGCTCACTCTTGAGTTTGAGCAAAACATAATGAAGGACACTAAAGAGGACGTGTGCTCTTCCGATCTCAAAGATTTCTATAGTAGGTTAAGTAAGATCACTAATCAAGCACAAGCTCTGGGTAAGAGATATTCTGAAAAGAAGGTAGTCAAAAATATCCTCATATCCCTGCCTGACAGATTCCATGCCAAAGTTACTGCTATAGAAGAAAGCAGGGATGTGGAGGAGATAAAAGTTGAAGAGTTTGTAGGATCCTTGATGAATATGAGTTGAACTTGACAAAGGACAAAGGATAATAAGTCTGGGATTGTATTCAAAAACAAGATGGAAGATTATGAAACTAAGGAAGAATCTAATGATGAAGAGAACATGGCACTCCTAACCATGCAATTCAAGAAGTTCTTAAAGAAGAAACAACAAAAAGGTAGAAATTTCAAGAATCAAAAAAGGCCTCAAAGATCATATTAGATATAAAATCAGAATCAAGATTGAGAGCAACAACCATATCAACAGACGATCTAATCTAGCTACAAAAAATCTAGAGGTGACTATTCTTCCAGGGTAAAACCTATTAGCACAATAAAGTGCAAAAGTGTGAAGACTATGGCCATATTGCAGCAGAGTGTGTAAATACCCAGAAGACGAAGAAAATCAAAATGACTATGAAAGCCGCCTAGATCGTAAAGACGAGGAGGACATGTCTAGTTTAGAATCAGAGGAGTCATTAGAAGAACAACAGTTTACTATTCTGACAGCACACGTCTAGCCTCAACTTAGTTCACTGAATTGCCTCACTGCTAACACTGTAAAATCATCTGCAAGTGAGGAGACATCTTGTCCCAACTGTACAGTACCGTAGAATCAACTTGAAGCAAAACAAGATAAATCTGATATGCTTCAGGTTATCATGGAATTTTTTGATGATGAAAAGAGATATATGTACAAATTTATTAAACAAAGAGATAAGCAGATCAATCAACTAACAACTGATCTGGAGCATGTCAATGAAAAAAATCAAATAATTAGAGCTGTAAGATTGAATAAAGTCCTAAAGTATGGAAGACTTTCATGTGACAAACCTGGACCAGGATATGAAGAAAAAGGCAAAGCTGTCTAATAGACAGTTTTTGTAAAAACATCAGGGGCAAACTTCCAAAAAGAATGAGTAGGACATAAACAATGTCTGGACCCTCTTTGAGCAGAACTGTCTACAACAACAGTCCACCAAAGCAACAATAGCAAAATACCAGATAGCAACCTACTACTATCAGACCAGCTCAAAACACCAATATGTATGGTAACGTCAAATAGGTAAATTGTAACTTTTGTGGTGAATTTGATCATGATATTTTTACTTGTTAAAAATACATAAAACACTACTTCTAGGCATATCGACCTTGCTAATATGCTTTCATAATGCTGATGGATATCCTCAGCCATAGTGTATAAAGTTTATCTCATATGGCAATGCAATGATGAGATTTTTTATTAACTTACGATTCAACTTTTGAATAACTAATTGTTCCTCGGGAGAAGTGTTCGCATAAGCCTTTGGCATTAAATCTTCTGGAAAGAAGCTGAAAATATCATTAATGTAATTGTAATAACTTTAATTAGATTCGTTTTCTTAGCCATTTCCATGTCTAACAAAAGGAAACTACTGATCTGATAAGCACTGGCCGATGCATTTTGTGTTATAGGTATTTGACTTGGATCTATATAATCACCACTATGTTCTAAACAAAGAACTTTACTTAAGCATTGATCAACACACACAAAGTTAAAATGATTGAAGTAAAGGTAAAGTAAAATAGGTTTAGGTGAAAAAGGGTTAGTACAAAAGCTATGTTGTTAAACTTTCTTTAGATGCTTTAATCCCTAACACTTGGTATTTTGATAGTGAATGCTCTAGACATATGAAAGGTGACTTAAAGCTACTATCCAATTTCCAGCGATGTGAAACATGTTTAGTTACATTTAGAGATGGACAACAAAGTCACATTTAGGGAAGGATAGGATGGGATGGGATGGGATGGGATATGCTATGGATCTCAGATGAAGAAAGGAAGAAACTTAATGCAGTATCACGATTAAAGGGAAAGGGATGCGCTGTCGATCTCAGATGAAGAACATTGGTGGCTTATATCGAAGAATTTTATGCTCGGTTATTCACTAATTGCAACCGACCGAATGGGAGATTGTAGCAGGAATTAGTGGCATTGATAAGTAATTATCAGCGGATGATCTTGAGATACATGACCAGCCATTCATAGAAGATGAAGTTACTAGTGCTTTATATAGCATCGGACCACACAAAGCCCCAAGAGTGGATGGCATCCATGTTGCCTTTTACCAAAAACACTGGGAGGAGTTAAAAAGTTCTATCTTTATTGCTTGTTTAGCTGTTCTAAATGGTGGTAGGTCTGTTAGGCCCATAAATAAAACTACTGTTGTACTTATCCCCAAAAAGAAGCCCCCTGAGTTTGTTACTGATTTTAGGCCTATCGCTTTGTGTAATGTTTTATATAAACTTTGTAAAGTGTTTGGCGAATAGGCTGAAGTAGGTACTTTCCCCTCTGATATCAAGCAATCAAAGTGCTTTCATCCCGGGTAGAATGATCACTGATAATGATATAGCAGCCTTTAAAATGCTCCATTCTATGGGAAAATGAAGTAATAGGAATAAAGGGTTCCTTGCTCTAAAACTTGATATGAGCAAGGCATATGACAGAGTGGAGTGGAGCTTTGTCTCAACTATGATGGGTAGGATGGGATTCTCAAACAAATTGATTGAGTGCATTTATGATTGCATTGCATGCCAGAATTCACATTCACTATCAATGGGAGTTGTAAAGGAAGAGAGATTCCATAGCAGGGGCTGCAGCAAGGCTGCCTCCTGTCTTCATATCTATTTATTTTGTGTGCTATAGCATTTTCGGGGCTAATTTCTAAAGCAGAAAGACAGGGCCAGATTAGAGGAATGAGGCGCACTAGAGATGGTATATCAGTTTCTCACCTCTTCTTTGCGGATGATGCAATTTTGTTTGCTAAGGCAAATACTGAGGATGCTACATATATTTTGGATATTCTAAATACAAATGGGCGTTCATCAGGACAACTAGTAAACATGGACAAGACCTCCATCACCTTTTCCTCGAATGTAAAGCAAGAACAAAGAAGACTAATTGCTGATTTATTGGGATTAGATGATCTCCAGCAACATGATAAATATCTAGGGTTATCGTCTGTTGTTGGAAAAAAACAAGAGGAAGACCTTCGAAAACTTGAAGGAGAAGATTCGGGAGTGTATTCAGTCCGAGAAATGAGCTTTTTTCTCTAGCGCACGGAGACAGGTCATTATCAAGGTAGTTTTGCATGCTATCCGAACCTATGTCATGGGTTTGCTCCAATTACTGATTCAGTTATGCAATGAGATTAGAGGGCTCATCTCTAGGTTTTGGTAGGGCTCCAAGGGAATAAGAAGAAGTTGGTGTGGGTGAGTTGGCAGACCATGTGCTCGGTAAAAAGAGATGGGGCATGGGGTTCAAGAGCACTCATGACTTTAACCAAAGCCTAATTGCAAAACAAGTGTGGCGCTTGCTTTAAAACCTGGTTCTTTTGGCAGCTAGGATTTTGAAAAACAAATACTTTCCCAACACGAATATTTTAGGAGTTGACGGCATGCTCGGGAGCTCATATGTGTGGCAAAGCCTTATGTGGGGAAAAGAGATTATTGGTAATGAAACAAGGTGGAGAGTAGGCACAAAGGAAGATATCAGTGTTTGGGATGATAATTGGTTACTGGAAGGGCCCTATCTTCGGCCGATAACCCCATGGATAGAAAGAGTGCATTGGGTAAAAGACTTGATGGCTGACAATGGCGAATTGGATACTGAGGTAATAGAAACAACTTTCTGGCCAGTTGATCAGCACCGAATCTTTTCTTTACCTACTAGGAACAATGAACAAAAGGATTGCCTTATCTGGAACTCAACATAAAATGGTGAGTTCTCAGTTAAAAGTGGATACCATTCAATTACACGCGATGGGCAATAGAGGATGAAGGTAGTAGTTGTCAGACTGATTGAGATTGGCTGTTTATGTGGAATATCCAAATTTTTCCGCGAACGAAACATTTAATTTGGAGATTGATGAAAAGAGCGATTTCATACAAATCAAATTTGACGAGAAGGATGTTGGTAGCTGAAATCAAGTGCCCACACTCCAAAGCCCATGAAATGGAACTCCATTTGTTCGTGCAATGTGATTGGGTAACACAACTATGGAAAGAATTAGGCTGCTGGAAACATATGAAAGGGACGAACGTATATACTACTCAGACTAGCACTTTAGGTGTCGGTTGTATCGATGAATGCGTGTCAATTTTGAAGGCAATGCTATTAGCAGCGACACACATAGTAAGGGTAATACACGTCAGTTTTTTAGCGACGCCTAAAATGCACAGTAGGCGTCGGTTGTTGTCCAAAAACTGATGCCTATTGTGCACAATAGGGGTCGATTGTAGAAGAGGAACCAATGCCTATTGTTCAAAATCGGCTTCAGTTCCTCCTCTACAACTGATGCCTATTCTTTTTTTTTTAGCCTAGAATCACCAGCAATAGCCTGCAAAAGAAAACAATAAATGCACAACAAATCATTTTTTGATTTTTCTAACTTATTTGACTTGTTAACTCCATATTAATTTTCATAACAAACTTAATGTCTCTAGGCAATGCATCAACTTTCAAAAAAAATCTTTGAAACATTTTATCGAACATGCAGTGTGCACCAATAAAAATCCCACAAATTCATAAATTTTAACAAAATCTTGTATACCCATATAATTATGCATAAATATATTTAACAAACAATAATGCCCAAGAAATTGCTGCATCAACCAAAATCAACAAGTTTCATGCTAACAAATTATATACAAATCCTAGAATCTTAATTCCCAAAATTTAAGCAAAATGTTCCTTCAACCAGGTAAATATTTGCAACATTTTCTTACTTTGTACTTAAAAGTCACCTCAAGCTTGAATGTAAAAGATGATGAACAAATTCAATAGATCGAAAAGACAGAAGGCCGATATTGCTAGCGGATCAACTTCGAAGCAGCCCGATGAAAATTGCGAACTTCTAGACACCAGAAATGGTGGACAAGTGAAATGATGACAATGGTGGACTTCAACACGCCGGAAATGGTTGCACCGCCGTTGGGTTGAATTGCCTCGGTTAGATTTTGGGAGTAGAAGGAAAAAATTGAATTTGGGGATTTACATTCTAACGAGTTAAATGCACACTATTTTTAAATTTTGAATTTGATATGACTACAGGCGTCATGACGCCTATTGTATGACTAGGAACCAATGCCTATTGCATGTCGTGTACTGTTTTTAAATTTTGAATTTGATATGACTATAGGCGTCAGTTACTCAAGGAACCAATGCCTATTGTCTATTGTCATACAATAGACGTCAGTTCTTTGAAGAACTGACGCCTATTGTCTGACTGTAGGCATTAATTCCTCGAGGAACCGATGCCTATTTTTTGCTAAAATTTTCAGAAATGCCATCGTCTTTTCTTTGCGTGTCGTTTTTTGAACAAACTGACGTGTATTTCGCTTTTTTTTTTGTCTATTCTGTTGGTGCAGGGCTAAAGTTTGGAGACTATCTCTGAAGCCTACGAAGGGGATCGACAATAAAGCTTTTGAGGTCTTGTACGTAAGGGAGCTTTGCTAATATGGAAGGTAAGAAATCAGTTATTGCATGAAGGGAGAGACACCATGGTAACCTATGCATGTGACTCTCTTCTAATTCAGCTAGAAGCCTTCTAGAAAACAAGGTTACATGAGAAGAATATGGCTAGGAGCTCAAGAGAAGGGGAAGAAGCATAATGAATTAGTGAGGATGGGTAATCTTATGGCCTCACCTTCTCCACCGATGCTGCCATACCTAATGAAGAAGGGTGGATGGGGTTCGGGGGAGTGATGAGAAGGTGCGATGGAGTGGTCCATGGTGTGTTTGCATGTAGGCACTGTGGCGTGTTGGATCCCCATATGGCGAAAGTAATAGCCACTAAACGGGGTTTGGGTTTTGCCAGAGATAGTGGAGTGGATATTGCAAAGGTAGAAACGGATGTGCTTAGGGTTGTTCAGAGCTTGAAGAAGAGGAAACCATTTTCACCAGTCGCGCTACTCATTGAGGAGGTTCGGAGACTACTTGTAGGAAGTGGGTGTGGATCATACTATTATATTCCTAGAACTCGGAATGGAATAGCCCATAAACTTACTTCTTATACTGCTAATTTGCCATCTGATTCATTCTAGATTGATTGTATGCCCCTCTTTATCTTAAATTGGGTTAGGAGGGAAGACCAAACTTGATGAATGAATGAAAGTTTTTTCTCAAAAAAAAAAAAAAAAGTGTAGTAAAAAATGTAAATTAAAATTAGGACTTAAAATGCTTGGCATGTACACCAAAACTTCAATTGAATTTTTGAATTACATGATGTTTTCTACGTGTTTAAGTTGAATTTCCTTCATTCTGCACGGTATTGTGTTACGTCGCAAATTGTTTATGGTAATGTTGAAGTAGAACCTTTTTTTTTTTGCCTTTATTGTTCTCTTAGTACTATTCTTTTTATGTTACTATACAGTATGGCGGCAGATCATAGTTGGATGTATATTTGACTAGTGAAAGGGTTATATTCATAAAGATGGGTTGATGGTGTTGAAACTTTCCTAGACTATGTATTTTCCCAACCAAATGTGGTGGACGTGATTAGATGCCATGTGATACATGTAAGAACAGAGTGTACCTTAAACGACCTGATGTAAAATTGCATTTGTACAAACATGGGTTCGTAGATGGATATACAAATTGGAGTGCACAGGGTGAACCATTTAGATTCAATTTTCCAGATTTTGGTGAATCATCATCCGTGCCTTATGTAGATGAATTGTCAGGAGCACAAGGAGGAGTGGATTATAACCTCTAGACTATAGTGGTCGATGCAATGGGCCTTGAGATGTACAATGCATTTTGTAATTGCAACCAAGTTAAGAGTGAGGAAAAAATACCAAACACAGAAGCTGCAAAGTTTTTTAGACTTCTTGAAGAAGCAGACCTCCCTTAATTGCTCTCAGGAGGAACTCAGATGGGAAGCAGGAATCAATCTTTGGACTCTTCAAATGAACAGGACTTGGAGCATGATAGCAGTCCCGTATTTGATGAGGCAATTAGACTAGGTGACAATGAAAAAGTAGAGAACCTTGGTGACGGGTCTAATGACATGAATGACCCAATTAGAAGGCGGGGTCCTAATCGTGGCACTTTCACACCCCTCAGGGCATCAGCCTTTACATATCAATGGTAATACGTACAATACAAAGTTTCTATGTTATATTGCATGAAAAAAATCACTTTATTGTTGTGATTATTATTATTTATTATTATGTGGAACATTACAAAGCTATCTAACTCTGTTAATGCTGTTGTTGCACTTAGTTTCTGTGAGCACCGTCCTTCGAGAGATATCACTGTTCAACTGACTGGATTCCTCAATGGGATATCACTGTTCAACTGACTGGATTCCTCAATGGGACATACACAACATGGTCAGAACTTCCAGAGGATATGAGGAAAGGCTTGGTTGGCAAATTTAAGGTACTGATAACATTTTGGTTATTTACACAACTAAAAATCTCAATCCTGTTCCTCAATGGGTTTAATAGTCTTTCATGCATTGCATACGTAATCAATAAAAAGTTTTTGTGAACAAGTATGAAGTTGATTTATTCTAATTTCAAGCATGTTGCTAGGAGTATGTGAGCACGATTTTAATAGTTAATAAATAACTTAACAGTTACTTCTTTCCATTCTTTGGAATTTCAGTCACTTGTGTTTATTATTACACTTTTGGGATTTGCTTTTCCTGCAGATTGTTTCAATAGTTTAATTATTACAAATATTACTACAACTTACTTCCCAAATTTTCAAGAAAAGTTCTAATGGCCTGACCATACAGACTAAGAGGTATGGGATGTTTGGAAATCAATTCTGCAAAGTCGAATGATGGACATATTTTATAATATTAGAAAAAAGCAAAAGTGAGAGAAGCAAGCAGTGAAACTGATGGAGCAAGCTCGAATAATGCAAAGCCTACTTGTATGAGCCAACTCATGGGATGCTTGCCTTCAAAAGTGGAATACTGAAGAATGGAAAAATAAGTCTCAAATTAATACCTTTAATCATAACTCCACTGCAAATTGTGAGCTGACTAAACTTATAGCAGTTCAGTTTCATATACTTGCCACCAAGCTCGTATGGTAACTTGTTTATTTTAAAAAGATTTATTTTTATCCTACGCCTTTCTGAACTTTTGATATCTTCATACAGAAGAAAAATTCTGAGACTGGTGTTGAATAAACTTCTTTGGAAGTTTTTCTAGCTACGCACAACAAAGCTAATGGGGAATTTGTAGAAGAAAAGTCGCGAGAAACTCATATAAGTTTAAATAAAAAATTGCTCACTATTAGGGATATCTTTCTGTTCAATAGAATATATAGTACACACATGAGATATAGTTATCTAACATTAATCACTTGCAAGCATAGAGGAAAAACCACCCCTTCTCATCAGATTGAACTTTGAACTATAGGGCATTCTTAAAAAGTATAAAACCCCAACCTAAGATTGTCCAACTTGGGATTTTCTTCCCAAGGGTTTCTAAAAGTAAAGATGAAATACTATTAACTGCTGCAGGCTCTAAAAAATTTTTTTTTTCCAGATCGGAAGAGCGATTGAAAAGGTTGTCTCATCTTCTGGACAAATAAAGATTCAAGTACAGTATTTGTGAACCTAGTGGTTCTCAGCGTTTTCTTACAGGATAAATTGGATATGACTTTTATTTATTTCTTTCTATGATTAGATTTTTTTTTGCTTGGTTTTGATTCTCAGTATTTACTTGCTAGATTAATTGAAATTGATTTTTTCAACTTTTTATGTGTTGATTATGGATTCGAGTCAATAAGTTCTGGAATTAAAAAAATTAGGTATTCATTTTTATGTTTATATATGGTGGTTGTACTGGGCTAGGTCAATTGTAATCAAAATTTTTTTGTTTAGTTGGACTGGAGTTTATATATACTGCCATTTTTGTTTTGTTGACAGCTTAATGAGAAATGATGGTGAGGCCCCTTTAACGAGTAACTACAAAGGAAAATTGACATACATGTATAGAGTAAAACCAATTTGCCATTTTGTTGCAGCTCATTAAATCTCAAGAATGTCATTTACTGTTATATTTCATATTCTTCTTGGCTCATTCATCATTTTAGCATTATCTTATTACTCTATTCAATTATCTCTCTCTTTCAATATCAAGTTTTAACGGGGTAACAAAAATGATAAAGTGTGTTACTGCTAACAGACCAAAATTTTAAGCTTAAGAACCAGTGGATAGACTCCACTTGAACTAAAACCCCAACAAAGTATTACCAGCAGTAGCAACTACATACTTTTAAATGTCATATTTTCCACAACTCTAAATATATCTTTACTTTGATGGTTTTTTCATGTTGCATTCTCTTCATAACTACTAATCTTCCGATCTCTTGCAGGATCAGTATAATGTGATTGTTGAGGAGAAGTATGTTCCGGACTTGACTGTGCACCCAACTTTTGATGTAAAAGCTTGGACTGAAGCATGCAATGGCCCATGGAAGGGTAGAGTGTATGGGTTGGGGAATACAGAAATTGCCATGCAAATTATCAACTCTTCTCGTCAAAATAGAAATGGCAAGAACTCATCTGACAGTCAAGTGGTTGATTTGCAAAATCAAGTGGCAGACTTGAAGAATGATAAGCAACAACTAGAAGAAATGATTGGTGAGATAGAAGTAAGACAAAGTAGAGAGATGGCTGAGATGAGAGAGATGATGAATGCAGAAATCAGCGAAAAAGTTATATTGATGCTCCAAGACCCCAAGTATTATTGCTAGTATTTTGAATGGTGCTTCAGGGTCAGGTTTTAAAGGGTAAGTAAATATGGTATGTGCATACTTTTGATTGCATGCATTGCACCTTTTGTGTAGACTTTGATACTTTGCAATGCATTGTATGAACTTGTTGTTGATAGGGATTGGTCTGTATCTTTTGGCTATGTGCATTGCATCTTTTGGACAAATTTGGATTTGTAATGCATTTTATGAACTTATTGACAAACTAATGGCTTATGTATATATAAGTGTTTCACTAAGTTGTGTTGATTTCTTAGTTGCAAATATAATGTACTGGATTTTATTTCAATTATAGTATATTATCGTATAGGTCTAAAAATATTTTGAAAGATTACACATGCAAAAATAGTAATTTCACAAAATGCTGTTGGGTTAGCAGTTTTCGAGGGAGAGCTGCTTGCGACGGAACGAGCTGTCGGTAATTTCTAATGGCCGACGTCTATCAAAAATTTGCAACTTAAGAAACTATCTCTACATTACTGACGGGAAAACCGTCGGAAAGGTCCGATGGCCCATCCATCGACATTTTCTGACAAATCTTGTTCTATCAGAAATTTTCTGATGAACTAAAGCCATCAGAAAATCGGTCAGAAAGTTGTCTATCAGAAACTTTCCGACTGAAGGCCTTCTTTTGTGTGAAGGCATTAGCGACAAAATTGACGCTCTTCCGATCTCGACAGCCTTTTTTGGTCGATTTTGGCCTTTACCGACGGAATTTTAAGCTTTAGCGACGGATCTTTCCTTCGCAGAAAGACACTACTATAAAGTTAGATCGGCCTACTCTATGCAGGAGCCCAATCTGGTTCTATAGAAAATCTGAGTTACTTATAGAGTGAGGAAATATAATGTTTGCATTCTATTTTTTTATCTTACTTTTTCATACTTTTTGAAATTTAAATTTAGTCAAACTAATCCTTTTCGCATATCTCATGGGATCACTTACATATATTATATAAATCTCCATTATTCAACTCAACTCATTATCTACATAAAAATTCATTTTTACGAGTGTTTTTGTTTAATGATAGGTCACATTAATTTTGACGGTCAACTTTTCTGTGAGGCAGAGACAAAGAAGCGTGACTTCTTCATTATAATTTTATTTCTTCAACACATTGAAAATGACACGTCCCGTCCTAAGCCATCCTATTAGACTTAACACGTGGCGTGCGCCAAGGATGGGTGCCAATTTGACCCGGACCTACTGCGAAGGCAAACTGAAAACTTGACTTGAAACTGCGTAAACATTTGGACTAAAATGATTTTATAAAAATTTTGACAGAGTTTCCCATGTAAAATAGACTTATCCAACCTGAAAATGAAAATCACTTCATCCAAATAGATCATATAAATTAAGGCAAATATGCTTTTTCCATCAATAACACAATTCATTCTCAAATATAAAATTGGAACACCTTTTGACATATATAAATTCAAACAATCATTAATACCAAATGCATATGGAAAAATACAATTGCGTAGAGTTTGAATGATCTTGAAATTAATGGCTTACGAAAACTAATTTCCAACTATGATTGTCACATATGTTAAAAGTGTAATGAAAATATTGAATTCATACAATATAGTAGTGGCTGACTTAGAACTGCACAGGCAATCCAATAGATGCTCAAGCTCAATCCCCCTATAAGAAAAATGTGATAAAATATATGAGCTGGTAACTCAGTAGGTGGATAAGTTCGCAAATACATATATATATATACTTTTCCATAATAATCATTTATGAAAACATCATTTTGCAAACATCTTCTAAGCTTGAAATATTTAAATAATACTAAAACCGCATACCATGCTAATAGTGCTGAAATCATTTAAGTTCAAGATAATAACTTTTTACTAAAAATATTGCAACTGAGTTTCAAACTGATATCAGAATCATACAATTTGAATACGTAAATCGTAGCTGAGTTCTGAAAACTAAAATCTGAATAACTAGCTGAAAATTTATATAAATACTAATAACAGGAAAATCTACACCAAAAGTACCACTAAGCAGTAGCACACATGTACAGAGTAATCTTGATTACAAGGCATACTACACAAAACTGAGTGATACTGATAATTGAGTAACTGAATAGCTGGTCTTACGCTCGCAGAGCAAGCGCCAAAGGAAAACACTACCATACGCGGCCCAAAGCCTATGTGTGTACGACGATGGGTCCCAAAGACCTATATATAACTGGTCATGCACCGTGGAACGCATCACACAATGCAGAGCTGGTAAATCACTGAATTAGTAAATACACCATGGAACAAATCACACGATGCAAACCAAGAAAGATCACACAGGTACTTTAGAGGTTTTGAAAATAATTCTTTACTATACTTTTCTCAAGAATCTATCTTATAATATGATGTAATATGCTTTTATGAAATTCTTAACGTAATAAGATAACTATTTCCTTTTGAAACCTCATTCCAAAGATAATAACATGCTTAAACATTTTATGAATTTCATATATTACCATAATAATAAGGAAATCATGCTTGCCTTTTACAAAGTAAAACATTTAATATGTCATAATGAAAGCATGCTTAATATTTCGTAAAACATTTTTCCACTCACAGAATTGATGTAGTGACTGAAAACTTTAGAACTATAAACTTTACAATTTCAAATCCTTAAGTCGCGTCGCTACCAACTTATTCGAAATTAATTCTTTAATTTAATTTAATTATACATAATAAAGACTTATCTTAAATTAGAATTTATTTATTTATTTACCTATTTACTATTTTAATTAGTCATTTAAATAAGTTAACATCATTGACATTTTACAAATTTTCTTTTATTCATTAGCCAATTCCTACAAAAATTTGATTACTTAGTTTCTTGTTTCAAATTCTTACTTCTTAATTCAATTTGTTACATTTAAAAACAAGCATTCAAGTTCTTTGCCCCCATATGGAAGTCTTCATTCAACCCTCCCTATCCATGTAACCCTATACTAAAAATACTAGTATATAATTTCCAATCCAACACTTTCAGCAACAATCAGCCAAACTCAGCAACCGCACAAGGTTCTCCATCTCCTCTCTTCTTCATTGTCTTTGAATGAACTTTACATACACTCACATTACCTTCATCAATCATCACTCATAAATTACAAAGAAAAGATTCAACAAGACATCACACACACATACACACTGATTTCATCCTTGCAAACCCATTTCCAACATTCAACAGATTTATAGGAAAAGAAACTTCATACACACATGAATACTAGCCTACACACATACACACTGCTTTCTCTTTCAAAAACAAGAATATTTTCCTCGAGTTTCAACATTGACACATTCATCTTCAATCAATGAGCCAAAAAGGAAATGGAACCATATTCTGGGCAGTTTCACCCACCACCATGCACTACCACCACCACAACCGTACACCACCACCTCGGCCACCACCGACCGCCACTGCCCCCACAACACAACTGCCATTTTCACCACCAAAACTTCACCCATTCCACTCATTTCACAACTACAAATCAAGCCCAAGCCTCTACCTTCATTTTTTATACAAATTATTTCAGAAAAATTTTCGGATTTGGGGCAAATCCTTGACCGAGTTCATCTCGGTTCACCCCCCTCTCCGCCATTTTTAAGCCCGAAATCGCCCCTTGTGGCCCTTGTCCTTGCGTTGGGGACTGAGCGCCGCTCTGGCGTGGGCTTCGCCGTCGTGGGTGAAGAACCCGGTTGCCCCCACTTTCCTATTTGCTCCCTATTGCTCTCTGTTTCAAATGAGAGTGGGAGCTGAGGGAGAATTTCTTATGTATTGTGGTATTTTAAGTTCAGCCCAAAAGTTTTACCTTGTGTCATTTAAACCCTAAATTTTCGGTTATGTTTAAGTAAGCATCCAAGTTTTGCTTTGGTTACTTTTTGGCCCTTGAAATTTTAGATCCCTTTCGGATGGGCCAGAAACTTGCGTTTTTTTTTATTTTAGCCTATAAACTTTTACTTTCAATTAATTTAGTCTCTTATTTTGGGATTTTTCCAAACTAGTTTGAAAGTTTATAAGATTTTAATTTTAGTTTATGTTTAGACTTTATTAATTTAAACCTATAAATTAGTTTATACTTATTTTTAATTAAAGCCCTGTTTTCATTAAATATGAGATTTAATGACTTTAGCTATTTAAATTCTAATTTTTGGATTTATTGAATTTTTAAAGATTTTTAAATTAGTTTAAATAAATTCATTTATTTTATACCCAAATTTTGGTTAGTTCTTGATTTTCTAGTTTTCCTTAACTTTTTGGTATTAACCACATTAGGCACTACATCCTTAAGCATTTCATATAATTATTTTATCATAACTTAGTTTTAAAAATAATCCTTTTATAAATAGCTCATTTCACCAAAAATCCTAATTTGAATTTTATATTGTTTTATAGGCGAGGAGTGAAGAATAAAGTGAGTAAGCCTTGCCCGTTAGCTCGACTCGGTGGAACCTGAGGTAGATTCTTTTTTAAAGATGTTTTCTCACAAATAGCACTAATATTAATTGGTTGTTCTATGAATTGCATATGGAGCTGTGATTTATGTTCTTATATGTTATTTACATAAGCTTATTTTCTTTATGCCTGAGATAAGACGAGACGAGATGAGACTTTTGCATTTACTTTACTGCTATGCATAGATTTTGCATGCATGCTATGATGTTACTATGCGCACTAGTATTTTATATGCCTTAGGGTATGAGACGAGAGTCGGAAACTTGCATTTACTATACGATACTTGTTTTCGAGTAAAGACTATTTGAGACTTATGAGATATGAATTACATTTTTATATGTATGTTTATAGTATAAATTGGTTAATATTGCGCTGAGTCTACTGAGTATTTCTATGAAATACTCATCCCTTTCAAAATTAATATTTTACAGATTTGGAGTCGGAGGAGACGCCTTGAGCAATGGTGGCTTTCAAAATAAATTAAATTAGCTTTATTTTGAATGTCTCGACCTTTGTTTAAGTACTTGGAAAACTTTTGATGTCATATGAAACAGTTGACTATCACTGACAAATTATCTTTTATATTATCACTTTTGAATCAAGATATTTTTCGCTTTATATCCACTCTTGATTCATTTTGATTTATTTTACTTAAAAGAGAGAAGAGAGAAAAATTTATTAACGTCTCGGGCACCGAGAACCCGAGGCGTTATAGCTTGGTATCAGAGCGCGGTCGACGTTTCTGTAGACCCGCAAAAAAGAAATTAAATTTGAGAATTTTGGAAGTGCCATTGCCATCACTCTCTCCGCTGACTCTGAAGGTAAAGAAAGATATTTATTTTGAGAAAATGTTTATGTTGAGGAATTCAGGTACATGTTTAGATATGATGTTATGAATTATTGAGATGAGAAATTTATTGTACCCTACTTGAGAAATAGCCAAGTCGGGCATAATTGGACATACTTGTAGATAAATTCAGGATAATCAAGAAATAATTTTACATTATATTTCTTTATTCGTTTTAGTGCTTAGGAACTTACTAGAAATAATGAGAAATTTACCTAACTGGAGTTTGATAGCGAAATTTTCAGACATGGTTTAGACTAGAGGTATGTGCGAGAGGGTTTTTGCTGTTTGGGATAGATACTTGACATTTGAGTTTGATCCCGCTAGGACTATGTCAGAGAATATCTTGGCTTACCGCATGGCACGCCATAATGCCTTATCCTGTGATTTGCCTACTGACGATGCGGCCTCTATTGGCCACCTAATATCCGTATTTCCTGAGGGCAGACAGTTACTGATTTCTAAGTTTTATGAGGATCTGAGGAGGCATCAGGGAGTAGATGTTGATTTCCCAACATTCTGTGATGAGCTTGTGATGAGTTCAAGGAGGCTCTTTCCACCAGAGCCAGTCCATGCTCCATTGCCAGAGGAGGACCCTATGGAGATAGAGTTGGAGTTGGACCGAGTTGTACCTGATGCTGAGGCTGGGGTATATAGACCTTCCTCGTATGCACCAGGTACACCTGAGTACACTCCTAGCACTCCTCTACCAGGATTTGAGGGTTGGCTTGATAAGTAGAGTAGGCAGTTGGAAAGAGTAGTAATGAGAGTTGTATCAGCATCAATGATTATCTTTAAATCTCGAGTTAAGCTAGTTGACTTAAGATGTTATCTCGACTTTTGTACTCCTCATTGAAGGATTTTAAATGTTAATGAAAGCGTGTTTCTTTTTCCTTCCTCTGTCGAACTATTTATGATGATATATGTTTCGTGCTATGAATTGCAACTAAAATAAATTTGATTTTTGCCTTATGATGTAAAGGAAATGCCACGAGGCGCATCTCAAAACAGCATAATCAGGAAGTTACTCCAAGTAGTATTGGAGCAGAGATAGAATGCACCTACTGCACCAGTGGCCCCAGCTCTGTCTATGGTTGAACAATTTCACAAGTGCAGACCACCCAGGTTTGAGGGCGGTAATGACCCTTTAGCCACAGAGGAGTGGCTTAGATCCCTGGAGTAAATATTCTGACATATCTCATGCCCTGATGATCAAAAGGTTCTGTGTGCTGAGTTTATGCAGGAGGGTCATACTGGCCATTAGTGGGACTCTGCCTGTAGGACTAGGACTCTGGAGGTGCAGAGGAACTTGACTTGGGAACAATTCAAGACCGATTTGATCGACAAATACTTTCCCCAGGCCCTGCGAGATCAGAAGGAGTCGGAGTTTCTAAACCTAAGACAAGGAGATTTGGACATCACTAATTATGAAAGAAAGTTTGAGGAACTCTCCCGCTATGCCCCACACTTGGCAAGCACTGAGGCCATGAAGGCTAGGAGGTTTGAGAGAAGCCTCCACCCAGATATCCACCAGATTGTGTGCTCTCACTCCTTACCCACTTACAGTCAAATTGTGAGAATGGCTCAGACTATGGCTTATTCTGGTCCATGATCCAGTGGATAGGGGAATAGAGGAAACTAACAAAATCAGGGCAAGAGAAAGTGGCATGGACAGTCTCAGAATCAGAACAAGAATTACGCACCAACCAAGAAGCCAAACACTCAGACCACTGGAAGACAGCCTGGTAATATTTTTTCTCCATGTCCCAGTTATCAGAAGATGCACAAGGGAGAATGCTTATGGGGCAAGGGAGTTTGCTACAAGTGCAGTCAGCCAGGCCATTTTGTATCAAACTGCACAAATGCACCTGCTCAGAGCAGTGATCAGAAGAAGAATGTGGAGCAGGCTAAGAAAGGAAAGGCACGAGTGTTTGCCATGACCCATGAAGACGCTGTCGACGATGCTAATGTGATTGCAGGTATACTAACTAATTTTAAGTATTCCTGTATATGCCAGATCGGAAGAGTATTTAATCTTACAAGTTAAGAAATTCCTAATATGGTAATGATAATATGATAATAGGTATATTGTCTATCTCTAGTATCCCTGTATATGTCCTGATAGATTCAGGTGCCACACATTCTTTTATCTCAGTTTTTTACCTAGCTAGATTGAAATTAGTAGGCGAGAAAGTGGGTAGCACTCTGGAGGTTAGTATACCATCTAGTAGGACCATGAATACTAATAGGGTGACCCCGGGTGTACCAATTGACTTTGATGGGTTGGTACTAAAAGCATACCTAAATGTGAGTGAGATGAAAGGCATTGGCATCATCTTGGGCAAGGATTGGCTAAGTAATAATCGTTCTTACTATCTTGTGCCATGAGAAAGAAGTGGCATTCTGGAAAAATAGGGAGGATGTATTCAGGTTTTATGGCTTAAAAGTGAAGGCACTCCCCCGCGTTATTTCAGCCATGCAAGAAGAGAAACTTCTGGCAAAAGATAGTTGTCAAGGATATCTGGTTAGCTTGCAGGGTGGACTATCTGAAGAGATCACCCTTGATTGTGTGCCGATTGTGTGTGAATATGTAGACGTATTTCCTGAGGATCTACTTGGCCTCCCACTGGGTAGGCAGCTCAAGTTCTCAATTGATCTAATACCTAGAGCAGCACCAGTTTCTAAGGCTCCATACCATATGGCACCTAAGGAATTGCAGGAATTGAAAATCTAGTTGGAGGAATTGCTAGAAAGGGGTTTTATCAGGCCAAGTGTTTCCTCGTGGGGAGCACCTGTCTTGTTTGTCAAGAAAAAGGATGGCAGTATGAGAATGTGCATCGACTATCGAGAACTTAATAAGCTGACGATAAAGAATAGGTATTCTCTTTCGAGGATTGATGATCTATTCGATCAGCTGAAGGGTGCTGCTGTGTTTTCGAAAATCGATATGAGATCTGGTTACCATCAGCTAAAGATCAAGCCAGTGGATATACCAAAAACAGCTTTCCAAACTCAATACGGGCACTATAAATTTACAGTAATGCCGTTCGGTCTTACTAATGCCCCCACAGCATTCATGGACCTGATGAATTAAGTTTTCCACCAGTATTTGGATAAATTCGTCATTGTCTTCATCGATGACATACTAGTTTACTCGAGGGATCCAAAACTACATGAGGAACATTTGAGGATTGTGCTGAATACATTGAGGGCAGAGAAGTTGCATGCCAAATTCAAGAAATGCGAATTTTAGCTTGAGAAAGTTGGGTTTCTTTGCCACATTGTCATGGCCAGAGGCATTGAGGTTGATCCTGCTAAAGTTGAAGCTATGATAAATTGGCCGATACCTGCTAGCGCTGGAGATGTAAGTTGAGGGCAGAGGCAGAGAAGTTGTATGCCAAATTCAAAAAATGCGAATTTTAGCTTGAGAAAGTTGGGTTTCTTTGCCACATTGTCATGGCCAGAGGCATTAAGGTTGATCTTGCTAAAGTTGACGCTATGATAAATTGGCCGATACCTGCTAGCGCTGGAGATATAAGGAGCTTTCTAGGATTAGCTGGCTATTACCAACGATTCATAGAGGGTTTCTCCAAAATAGCAAGACCTATGACTCAGTTGACTAGAAAGGGAGTTAAATTTCAGTGGTCAGATAGGTGTGAGTAGAGTTTTCATGAATTGAAGAAAAGGTTAATTTCTGCTCCGATTCTAACTATACCTGATGGCACTGAGGGTTTCGACATTTACACAGATGCCTCCAAGCATGGGTTGAGGTGTATACTGATGCAGCACGGGAAGGTAATAGCTTATGCTTCAAGACAGCTAAAGCCATATGAGCAGAATTATCCGACTCATGACTTAGAGCTCGCAGTTGTAGTACGCGCCTTGAAAATTTGGCGCCACTACTTGTATGGGGCTAAGTGTGACATCTACACCGATCATAAGAGTTTGAAATATTTCTTTACTCAGAAGGAGTTGAACATGAGACAACGTTGATGGCTTGAGTTGGTGAAAGATTATGACTGTAATATTCTTTACCATCCGGGTAAAGCTAATGCTGTTGCAGACGCATTAAGCAGGAAGAATGCTGGACATTTATTAGCATTGGGAATAGTGCACGACCAGCGGATTCAGGATATCCAAAATTTGAGGATTGAGATGCGAACCCCATCAACCTAAAGATCTGGTAGGTTGGTGAATTTGATTGTCAGACCAAATTTAAGGGAACAAGTTATAGCTGCTCAGAAAAATGACAGCTTTTCAGATAAGATCCGTAATGGAGTGGGGACTCCTCAGAGATCAGGATTTGAGATTCCTTCTGATTTAGCACTTATGTTTATGGGTCGACTCTGTGTTCCCAAAGATGAGCAAATTCGAAATGAAATTTTAACTGAAGCCCATTTGGCTCCTTATACAGTACATCCAGGAGGGACAAAGATGTATCGAGACTTGTGTGACTCTTTCTGGTGGAGAAATATGAAAGGAGACATTGCAAAATTTGTATCTAGATGCCTGGTATGTCAACAGGTCAAATCCGAGCACCAGAGGCCATCAGGGTTACTGAACGCTTTGGATATACCTGAGTGGAAATGGGAAAAGATTATGATGGATTTTTTAGTGGGTCTAACTAGATCAGTAAGAGGTTACAATGCTATTTGGGTGATTGTAGATCGACTCACAAAATCTGCTCATTTCTTACCAGTCTAGATGACTCTCAGTGTGGATCAGCTAGCCCAAGTGTACGATAAAGAGATTGTGCAACTATATGGGGTACCGGTTTCCATTGTGTCATATAGGGACCTGAGGTTTACCTCGAGATTCTGGAAAAGTCTTCAGACCGCCATGGGGACCCGGTTGAACTTTAGCACTGCCTATCACCCTCAGACAGACGGACAGTTTGAGCGCACTATCCAGATACTAGAAGACATGTTGAAAATGGGATGAACGCCTACCATTAGTAGAATTTGCCTACAATAACAGTTTCTAGGCCACAATTGGCATGGTTCCCTATGAAGCTTTGTATGGCAGAGGATGTCAATCACCAATTTATTGGGATGAGGTTGGAGAAAGGAAATTACTTGGACCAGACATGGTAAGAGAGGCAGTGGCAAAGATCGAAAAGACCAGATCCAGAATTAAGGCAGCTTAAGATGAAAAGGAAGAATTGGAAGTTCCAGATCGGGGAGAAAGTGTTTCTCAAGGTAGCACCAATGAAAGGTGTCCTACGATTTGGCAAGAAAGGAAAATTAAGACCCCGATTTATAGGACCGTTTGAGATATTGAAAACAGTCGGGAATGTAGCGTACCGTCTGGCCTTGCCGCGTGAGCTTTCAACAATACATAATGTTTTTCACATTTCATTATTAAAAAAATACGTCCCTGACTCGGGTCACGTGGTGAACTATCAAGATATTGAGATTCAGAAAAATTTATCCTACAAGGAAACCCCTATACGCATTTTAGAGAAGAAAGTTCATGTCTTGAGAAATCGAGAGATTCCATTAGTCAAAGTCCAGAGGGGTAGAGATGGGAGTAATGAGGTCACTTGGGAGAAAGAAGAAGAGATACGTGAGACATACCCTGACCTCATAGACCAAGTAAGTCAAATTTTGAGGACGGAATTTATTTTAACGGGGTAAGGTTGTAGCGACCGAAAACTTTAGAACTATAAACTTTACAATTTCAAATCCTTAAGTCGCGTCGCTATCAACTTATTCAAAATTAATTGTTTAATTTAATTTAATTATACATAATAAAGACTTATCGTAAATTAGAATTTATTTATTTATTTAGTTATTTACCTTTTTAATTAGCCATTTAAATAAGTTAACATAATTGACATTTTACAAATTTTCTTTTATTCATTAGCCAATTCCTACAAAAATTTGATTACTTAGTTTCTTATTTCAAATTCTTAGTTCTTAATTCAATTTATTACATTTAAAAACAAGCATTCAAGTTCTTTGCTCCATATGGAAATCTTCATTCAACCCTCCCTATCCATGTAACCCTATACTAAAAATACTAGTATATAATTTCCAATCCAACACTTCCAACAACAATCAGCCAAACTCAGCAGCCACACAAGGTTCTCCATCTCCTCTCTGCTTCATTGTCTTTGAATGAACTTTACATACACTCACATTACCTTCATCAATCATCACTTATAAATTGCAAAGAAAAGATTTCAACAGATTCACAGGAAAAGAAACTTCATACACACATGAATACTTGCCTACACACATACACACTGCCTTCTCTTTCAAAAACAAGAATATTTTCCTCAAGTTTCAACATTGACACATTCATCTTCAAACAATGAGCCAAAAAGGTAATGGAACCATATTCTGGGCAGTTTCACCCACCACCGTGCACCACCACCACCACAACCGTGCACCACCTCCTCGGCCACCACCGACCGCCACTGCCCCCACGACACAACCGCCATTTTCACCACCAAAACTTCACCCATTCCACTCATTTCACACCTACAAATCAAGCCCAAGCCTCTACCTTCATTTTTTATACAAATTATTTCAGAAAAATTTTCAGATTTGGGGCAAAACCTTGACCGAGTTCATCTCGGTTCACCCCCCTCTCCGCCGTGTTTGCTCCCGAAATTGCCCCTTGCAGCCTTTGTCGTCGCGTTGGGGACCGAGCGCTGCTCCGGCGCGGGCTTCGCCGGCGTGGGTGAAGAACCCGGTTGCCCCCCTTTCCAATTTGCTCCATGTTGCTCTCTGTTTCGAATGAGAGTGGGAGCTGAGGGAGTAATTTATTATCTATTGTGGTATTTTAAGTTCAACCCAAAAGTTTTACCTTGTGTCATTTAAACCCTAAATTTTCGATTATGTTTAAGTAAGCATACAAGTTTTCCTTTGGTTACTTTTTGGCCCTTGAAATTTTAGATCCCTTTCAGTTGGGTCCAGAAACTTGCGTTTCGTTTATTTTAGCCTATAAACTTTTACTTTCAATTAATTTTGTCTCTTATTTTGGGATTTTTCCAAATTAGTTTGAAAGTTTATAAGATTTTAATTTTAGTTTATTTTTAGACTTTATTCATTTAAACCTATAAATTAGTTTATACTTGTTTTTAATTAAATCCCTGTTTTCATTAAATATGAGATTTAATGACTTTAGCTATTTAAATTCTAATTTTTGGATTTATTAAATTTTTAAAGATTTCTAAATTAGTTTAAATAAATTCATTTATTTTATACCCAAATTTTGGTTAGTTCTTGATTTTCTAGTTTTCCTTAACTTTTGGATATTAATCACATTAGGCACTACACCGTTAAGCATTTCATATAATTATTTTATTATAACTTAGTTTTAAAAATAATTTTTTTTATAAATAACTCATTTCACCAAAAATCCTAATTTGAATTTTATATTCTTTTATAGGCGATGAGTGATGAATAAAGTGAGTAAGCCTTGCCCGTTAGCTCGATTCGGTGGAACCTGAGGTAGACTTTTTTCTAAAGATGTTTTCTCACAAATAGCGCTAATATTAATTGGTTGTTCTATGAATTGCATATGGAGCTGTGATTTATGTTCTTATATGTTATTTGCATGAGTTTATTTGCTTTATGTCTGAGATGAGACGAGACGAGACTTGTACATATGCTTTATTGCTATGCATAGATTTTGCAAACATACTATGATGTTACTATGCGTGCTAGTATTTATATGCCTTAGGGCATGAGACGAGAGTCAGAAACCTGTATTTACCATACGATGCTTGTTTTCGAGTAAAGGCTATTTGAGACTTATGATATGTGAATTGCTTTTTTATATGTATGTTTATAGTATAAATTGGTTAATATTGCGCTGAGTTTACTGAGTATTTCTGTGAAATACTCATCCCTTTCAAAATTAATATTTTACAGATCTGAAGTCGGAGAAGACACCTTGAGCAATGGTGACTTTCAAAATAAATTAAATTAGCTTTATTTTTAATGACTCGAACTTTATTTAAGTACTTGGAAAACTTTTGATGTTGTGTGAAATAATTGACTATCACTGACAAATTATCTTTTATATTATCACTTTTGAATCAATATATTTTTCGTTTTGTATCTACTCTTTATTCATTTTGATTTATTTTATTTAAAAGAGAGAAGAGAAAAAAATTTATTAACGTCTCGGGCACCCAGAACTCGGGGCGTTACAATTGATCCCATAGCTAGCTTGACTGGCATGCCTCTCCAACCGGCTCGTCATCACCTGGAATCATAATTTAACAATCCACTTTAATATGTAACATCTATTACTAAACAGGGAATATAATAATCCACTTAATTCCTTGGAACCAAAGTCACTTATTTCTAATAGTTCTCAATCGTCCGAGTGTTATCCACCTTTGTATATACATTCTACTCACTAGTATCTTAATATCATATTTCCGTCACCCAATAACATTTATTTATTAAATCATATATCCAACAAAATATATCATCCCATCATGTCGCGAAATACTCAATAGTACATTACCAAATAAAATCAACCACATAAATAAAATTCCCATTAAATTTTGTCGTCAACCTTTACATCATGTCAATCCCTTAATTTAATACCAATAGGCTTTTATTCCCACTTATACCTTATAAGCATTACATCATGTTCATACATTTTGAATAAAATCAACAATATACCTACATATCTCAAAATCTCATTTCATTTTCTATTTCCATAACTCTCAATTTCCAGTTTATCCTCTTCATTTCTATTTCACTTATTCCACTTAATTGGTCACAACATAATAAATCAACATATAATTTCCCTTTTTGTCATGAATCATTTCTTTTCCTTAAGTTTACTTATTTCATCAACATATCATTTCCTTCAACAATATAATCCTTATTATTCATACTGTACAAAATCCCAAATTCTTGATAACATCAAACATACTCATTTCATAATAATTTTCCAATTTGACTTTTTCACAAACACCTCATATACATATATATCCACCTTTAATTTCTCCAAACACTTATTAACTTCAAATTAATAATTCTCAACCATATATTACATACTTTTCTAATATATCATCATCTATGTTATATTACACAAAATCCCCAATTTCTTAACTTCTAGGGTTAATGAAAATCAACTCACAATATATAATAGGAACCAAAAATTAAAACCCGTCATTGTTACACCATAAACTTCAATTATTTAAACCCAAACCATAAAAATAAAATCATAATTTCAACACCCATTAGAAAATACATAAACCCCAAAAAAAAAAATCTATTGACTTACCTACATAAAATTGCCCAAATAATCAAAATACAAATGCTAAATCATGCCATCAAATTTTCTTTTTCTTTTTTTCCTTCCCATTTTCTTTTCTTCCTCCCTGCCGAACGTGTGCCGAATCGTGTGTGTAGTGTGTGCGAATCCAATTTTGCAAGAAAAGTCTCTCTCACACACACCCACATATGGGTAATTGCACACAAAGTCCCTTAACGTTGGTAAATAGTTTAAGTTGGTCCTTGAAAATCTTATTTACTCATAAGTCCTTCAACATTTAATTCTTTCACTTAAACCCTTTAATAACTTAGATTTTTACTCAAATAATTTAATTTTGACCTTGACTAAACTATTTCACCTTTGACTTTGACAGGTAAAAGTTGAACTTTAAAAATAGAAAAGCGAATCGTTACAGCAAGCCTCCAGTAGCGAGTATGCTTAGTTGTCTTTGATAGTGTAGTGTAACGGTGTAAAATGTGTTTGGTTCTTATTATAATTTGGTGAATAAATAAGTGTTGGAGATTTCATAAATGAATATATTTGGAAATTGAGAGTTGTAAATTGAAAAATTAGTGGTAGGTAAATATATAACATGGAAATTATAATGAAAATCAAACAACACTTAAATAAATGAGTGGCTTCCTCAAACCTATTGCATGTTTCAGTTTATTCAAGGATATGTCAAGTTGTAGCAGGCCACACAAGTTTTAACGTTTGTTTTGTTAATTTGAGACGCATACCGAGAGGATTGACGTTTTACTCGTTAATATAATCTACTTCACAGTAAAAACACGCCGTAGTAAAAAGATCATTATACGCTTGCTTGAAAACTTAGAATTTATTTCTGGTTATGGCTCTTGTAAGTCTAGCATTTCTAATTTAAAATTTTTTAGGGTAAAATTGTTAACCAGTAAACTAATAGGGAGGTGTATCATTACTCTTATATTATATAGCTTTTTTTTTTTTTTTTTTAAAGTTTATTTGAAGTTTGCAAGTTTTAGTTGGAAATCGGATCAGCTCCTTAAATTGATTATCTTGATGTGTCCATTTATTGACATTTTGTTTTCTCCGCTCCAGCTGTGAATGCAACTTCGTGACTGCAATGAATAATTAGCTGTTGATGGAGGAGAATGATAGGTTAGAAAGTTTACTTACAAGTAAATATACTTGTAACTTAAACTATGTCGTTAAAAAAATAAACAACCTTTTTCTTTTTCGTTTTCTTTTTCCTTTTTCTTTCTCTACGTGGAAGTTGAAAAGTTGAGAGGAAAAAGAATGGCAGGACGTTGGTAATATTTTAAAGGGAAAACTAACCTTTTTCTGGGTAATTGGCGTAAAAGGTCCCTACGTTGAACATTATTATGCAAATTATCCGTACTTTTGATTTTTTGACAATTTCGTCCATACCTTCATATTTCGTTTGCACAATTCATCCTTCATATTATTTGTCTCTAATTTCCTCAATTTTCAAAAGGGCATTTTTGTCCATTTAAAAAATTTATAAAAAAATCAAACAAGATTCTAAAATTAATTAGCAATATTAAAAAAATAGTTATTTTTAATATTTTCGATAATGCAAATTATTTTAATTAGTTTTCAACAATATTTATTATTTTGGGAATTCATTTGTAATTTTTTTAAAATTTTGAATTGTGTTTGGACAAAAACACCCTTATAAAAATGGAGAGAATATAAAAGACAAATTGGTATAATTAAAGATGAATTGTGCAAAAGAAATATGAAGGTAAAGATAGGATTATCAAAAAATTAAAGGTAAGTGCCATTCCCACAACAACGTCCAGAGGTGAGGACCTTTTAAGCCAATTGCACCCCCCACCCCCACCATTTTTTTTTTTTGCTTACTTAAAAAAGTCAAAAAAGCAACATGTGTTTGGAAGCTCTCACCTTGTTTTTAATTAAGCAAACATGATCATAATTAAAATTTAAAATAATGAGCACAAGAACAAAAATAAATATTTGCTTGGAATCTGTTAATTGTTATAAATTGAATTAGCTACAAGATCCCATATTGTTGATTAATCATACACGTACTTCAATAACTTGAACAGTCGAACCATCACGCATATAAAGTTCAATACTGGAAATAAATAAATAAATAATAATAATAACAACAACAACAACAATACAAAAGGTGGTATAGGGTAGGGTAGGGTGGGGTGGGATTGGATTTCTTCAAAAAAGAAAAACAAACATGTTAGGCAAATTCAACGGTAAATTAAATGCTGAATGTATATCTTATTTTATACTGGATGTATATCTTATCTTCTTGGTATTTTGATCAATTTATCTATATTTCAATTCAAAATTTTTTAATATATATACATGTCGTATCTATGAAGTATTTCGTAATTTGGATTAGACTATTTCCTTTTCAATTGATGTTTGATAATTTTTAATTATTTTTTACTTGCTTTTAAATCGAGTCATGATAAGGTTACTTCTTTTGTATATAATAAATATGGTTTAACTAATGTTTCATAGTTTACAAAGTAGTCACATGAAGAAAATAAAATGTTTGATTCCTCGAAGTCTAGGAATGGCAATAGGACAAGATAGGATCGGGTATGCTATACCCATTACCCTACCTATCAAAAAAATTTTTTTATCTTATCCATGTACCCATCCCCACTTATATATACTTTTAAGTAGACAAGGCTGGAGCAGGTAATTTCAAATTTATTGACCCATTTATATATTTATATATTTTTATTTTCATTTTTTACTTAATGAATAATATTATAAACATGGACGGTGTACCCAAGATGGAATTACAATTACAATTGAAATTACTAAACTTTCTTTGTAAATTTCAATATCTTTTTATTTTTCAAACCATTATAATTTTTGGCAAATATTTTTTTAAGAAAAAAGAGTAAAAATGCCGGGCACGGGTAAAAAATATGATAATCTTCCCTGACTCATTCTCAAGTCAGGCCGATTTTCTTTATTCTATCACCGTCCTAATCACTCGTTTAGTCGGGTATCCTCCGTCTTAATAGTGTCAGGTACCGCAGGTATTAGGTTTGACAGATTTTTTTACCATACCTAATGAATTTACTTAATATCATTCCATATCAAATAAAATATAATAATTATTGGTTAACAGTAAGATAATCGAATAGTACAGTTTAGGGTGGCTAACTATACATTACTTAACATTTTGTATAAAGTTACTTCTTTTGTATATAATAAATATGGCTTAACTAACGTTTCCAACACTACTACAGAAAAGCATAATAGGTGTCGGTTGTAATGAGGAATACGTGTCGGTTGTGGCGCCGATGCTACCGGCAACAACACGAATTGTTAAGATATACACATCGATTGTTGAGTGATGCCTAGAAGTAACTATAGGCGTCGGTTGTTTAAAAAAAAAAGCTGACACCTAAAATCAATTTTAAAAAAATAAATAAAATAGACAATAGGCATCAGTTGTTAAGTAGGAACCGATGCCTATTGTCTTTTTTTTTGGGTCCTTCTTCTCTAAATCCGCCAACCAATGTAACTAAACCCATCGAGATTCAAAATTCAAACTCAAAATTCTAATCCAAAATTCAAAATTCAAATTTATGAGATTGTAGGGCTTTTTTTCATCAAATACAAATAAGTTTCTGATTGTGCCATTAAAATTACAAACTCATTTTCCATAAAAAAAAAAAAAAACTAGACCCAGTGCCATATAAAATATCTTAATCTCAATACTTGGGAGATGCCAACAAACAATCCAGAAGAAACAATCCCTACCGTAGAACAGAAACAAATTAATGGAGGGTTACAGTTTACCAGTATCATTATAATTAGTCATTAGATAGACATCTCGTCATCTCCTTCTCCATCAGCTTCTGCCGAACGTCCTGTGGTATTAAGCACAAAGAGTAGGCACGCAAGTGAAAAATCAAGGCATGAGAATCTTGAAGCATCATCAAAAAGGGAAAATAAGTCTCCTCGCTATCGTCTGCTTCAAAGATTTGGCAGGCAATTAAATGGGTATATATATAGATAAATATATAAAGGATAAGCGTCGGTTGCTTCAAGCAACTGATGCCTATTATATATAAAAATTATTTTATTTTATATATAATAGGCATAAATATATAATTTATAAATATATAAAGCATAGGCATCGGTTGCTTGAAACAATTGATGCCTATTATAAAACACGTCGGTTCCTAACAAAGAACCAACGCGTATAATAACAAATAGGCCCGGTTGCCTGATGGTAACCGACAAATATGTCAACGCGTATGATATACACATCGGTTCCTCTTAGGAAACGACGTGTATAATAAACAAATTAATGTTAAAAATGCCACCACGTGCTGTTTAGGCGCCGTTTTTTGCAAGAACTAACGTGTAATGTCATTTTTTATTTCAAATTCTGTAGTAGTGAAAGTTTACAAAATAGTCACATGAAGAAAATAAAATGTTTGATTTCTCGAAGTCTAGGGATGGCAATAGGTCAAGACAGGATTGGGTATGCTATTGAAATATTTTTTGTCCTATCCATGTACCCATCCCCACTTATATATTTATAAGTGGACAAGGCCGGAGCAGGTAATTACAAATTTATTGACCCATTTATATATTTATATATTTTTATTTTCGTTTTTTACTTAATGAATAGTATTATAAACATGGACGGTGTACCCAAGATGGAATTACAATTACAACTGAAATTACTAAACTTTCTTTGTAAATTTCATTATCTTTTTACTTTTCAAACCATTAGAATTTTTGGCAAATATTTTTTTTAACAAAAAACGAGTAAAAAGGCCAGATATGGGTAAAAAATATGATAACCTTCCCCGACCCATTCTCAGGTCAGGCCGATTTTCTTTATTCTATTACAGACCTAATCACCCCTTTAGTCGAGTATCCTCCATCTTAATAGGGTCAGGTACTGCGGGTATTAGGTTTGACAGGTTTTTTTACCATGCCTAATGAATTTACTTAATAGCATTCCATATCAAATAAAATATAATAATTATTGGTTAACAGTAAGATAATTGAAATATTACAGTTCAGTGTGGCTAACTGTACATTACTTAACATTTTGTACTAATATTAAGATATAATTTGATTTAGTATCTCCCGGTGAAACGCACGAGTAGGAAACTATTTTAAATAAAAACAAAATAATGATAATAATAATAATAATAGTACTAATAAATAAAAGAGCAAATAATGTATTCCCAAAGGGTTAATTTCACAAATCGTCCAAAACCTTTGAGTTAAGGATCGGTTGGGTCCCCAACCTTTTTTTTCAACCTCCTGAGTCCCCAATATTTTATAAATTAGTACGATATGTCTTTTTTAGTGGATTTCGTCAGTATTGATGTTAACTTTTCAATAAAATTGCCATTATAACCCTTAAACTTTTAATTTTAAAAACAAAAGATTTAAAATTAATAAAAAATTTAAAAAAACCCATCCCGCCCCTACCAAGAATTACCACTAGAAATGGTAGCACCAAAAAGGGAGAGGAAGGGGTGAATCCCGCTATTTGTTGCAGAAAACGGCCTATTTCCTGCCGCAAAGATTCACCCATCTCGCAGCAGACTGCTGCCATTTCTAGTAGCATTTTTGTAGCCGAAAATGGCAACAAGTGACTATTGCTGTTTCTGGCACCATTTTTGAGGGAAATCTGCCCCCATTTTTGCTGCCAGAAACAGAAGCAGTGTGCTATTTTTCCACAAAAAAATACTACCACAAATGGCAGCAGTCTGCTACTATTTCTAGTAGCATTTTTTAGGGGTGAATCCCCCCATTTTGGCCACAGGAAATTTTTCGGCAGCAATTCTTGGGAGGGGAGGGAGTTTTTCTTTTTTTTTCCCTTAAATTTTTTTATTATTTTTAAATCTTTTGTATTTAAAAGGGTTAATTTCACAAATCATCCCCAACCTTTAAGTTAAGAATTGGCTAGGTCCCATGTTGATGCCAAATTTAGCTTTTGAGTCGACAAACGAGATTTGTATTCGTCGGAAATTTGTATTTGAATCAATATAAGCAATAAATGTAAAAAGACAAGGAATGTTTGTAATAAATGGAAGACTATAAATTTATTGGAGACATGAAGAATGGGATTTCAGTGTCCAACCACTCCTCAGTTCTGTTTACCTCTATTTATAGTGTACATTTACTATTTACTTGGGAATAATGATTACAAGCATTTAATGTGGCCCCCACATGAGTAACGCAAGGGTCTAATCGACTGAGATTAGACATTCACTTTTTGACTTTTGGTTGTCTGATCCATGCAAGGGGCAAGTAACCTCTATATTTCATTTAATGCTGGAGTTCCATTAGCCGTAAGTAATAAGGTTCCTCATGTAGGTGGTTCCCAAGCTACTGCTGAGTTGGCATATTCGTTGCACTTGCTAGGTCGCGGCTTTTAGTTGAGGTACCTATGAGCTCGCTGGCGAGGTGCCTGTATGTCCTTAGCCGCGGGAGCAACGGAACAAAGCTTTATCCTTTAGGTCGCTAAATCAGGTCACTAGATATGTTGATCGCTAGGTTACTAGGTCATTGGGTTAGGCGAGGCGCTCGGGGCCTGCTTCCAAGACCCATTGACCATTGACCTCCGTCGACCTTTGACCTTTGTTGACTCTCTGCGGCCTGGTCGACACAAAATGCCCCCTCAAGGTCACTGTTCATGGAGCTCAGGGTTAGCGGCCTTGGAGATTTGCTGGTGGTTATTTTTGAACCTTTTGCCGCCTGAAATCTGGCTCTTTGAATTTTGAAATAATTCTACCTCTCCATGTGGCTGTTGTTTAGTGGAATGGTGTGTTCTAGGGAACTTGCAGGTGATAATCATTAATTTGATTGCTGCCTTTTCGCTTCCCAAGGAAACATGGGCCGTCACGCTGTATTTTCTCCTCCCTTATTTAAATTCTTCCCTTCACTTTTGTCTCCCCTTTCGTCTCCTCTTTCGTCTCCTGTTTATCTAGCTAAAAGTTTTCTCCTGTCACAGTGCTATTTTCCATTGAAAAAGCATCCAGAGATTCTTTCTCCTCAAAGTAATCTTTCTTCATCATTTATGAGTTCCTTGGGTAGTTTCAAGATAACAAAATGAGAAGCGAAGGAGAGGAGGTATCCTAGGTAAGTGTTGAATGGTCCAACGAGGAGGAAATGGAGCTTGAGATTTGGGCTGACCGGGTAAAGAATGAGAGAGAGGGAGAGGAGGCGGAGGCAAGTTCAAGTGGACGGCCTCCGGCGGCGATAGTCCTAGAAGAAGATTTACAGTTCGCGGCTAAGGACATTCCCTCACAGGTGACAGAGGAGAAATTGTGCGCCGTCCATCGCCACTGTCACATACCAGATGATGTGGCCTTCTGGGTTCCTCGTGAGGAGGAAAGGGCCCACAATCCTCCAAGGGGGTGTGTGGCCATGAATACAAAAATATTTGATGTCGAGTTCAGGGTTCCTCTTCCCAGACCTGTGACCAGGTTGTCGCAGCTTTGGGGGGTTGCCCCCTCTCAGATCCTGTCAATTGGGTGGAGGAACATAATAGGGATCTTAGCCTTCTAGCAGCGCAAGGGCTGGGGGTGTTTCAGCCCTGAGGATTTCGACTCTTACTACTTATTGAAGTCCTCACCCTCTGGCGGGAAGGGTTGGCAAGATCTGGTAGCTCACCAGAAATCAAGAGGCCAGCGCCTTTAGGGCAACATGTTGAAAGGGATCTGGGAGTCAGTCTCCAATTGGAAAGAGAACTGGTTCTGGGTAGGAGGCAATTGGAAGACCTTACCAAGCCTGGATCACCCAAATATGAGCGTGGTGACGAGCTACATGAAAGCTAGTAAGTGGTTGTCAATAAATGTTTCTTTGGAGCCGTTGAGCTAATACTTAAATTTTTTCTTTTCTGTTTTAGGAGAAGACATGTCGTAGTTGATATCCCCGTCCTTAAAGAAGCGAGCTGAAGAGGTCACAGGTTTAAAGAAAGAAGCTCGCCACGCTATGGACCTTACCAGCGAGGACTCTTTGATTGAGGTCAGGCTATTGGTACCTAGGTCAGAGCATTACACCAGCATCCATCATTCCAGTAAGTAGTAATTATGTGCCAGATCTACTTTTGCTTGCTTGGCGGCCTGACAACGGTGTTTTTTCTATTTTTAGGTAAGAAAGTTCGTAGGGAAAGGACTCAGGAAATGAGGTCAGCTGAGGAGTTCGCCGCCGCGCTAGAGAAAAAAGAGCAGAGAAAATGCCTCCGAGAGAAAGCCGCGGGCAGGGAGGTCACGCCCATGACCGATCTAGTGGTTGCGGACCCTCCAGCAAAGCACTAGCGAGCTGATCTTCGCCCTACTTCTCCGGGCTCTTTTTCTAACTCGCTGCCCCCGGTTTCTGCATCAGGTGGGGAGGAATTACTTGTTCAGGAGAGGGGGACCCTGGACTTGGTGGCGGACGACCTGTATCTCTCCATTCAACAGAATCGGCGAGCTGTCCTAGAGAAATTGAAAGACAAGAGACCCAAGGCTCTCTCCGTTTCAATCTTGCCAAAAGGCCATTTGAGAAGCCTATAGAGAGATTACTGGGAAACGTTACCGACGCCATGAGCGATGTGGCCAGAAGCTGGTTAAAAAGTTGGGATAAGTATACCACTTCCATGTCAATTTTTGAGCTCCTAACCAATTTCGGCCCTGTGGGGGGCGTTTGGCTGTCTTGGACCAGCATGCTGAGGCTCGCATTCGTAGGGTCATCAATGATACCAAGAAGATGACCAAGAAGCGCGGGTGAGGCTTCTAAGTTGAAAGAGAAGGCCGAGCTGGCACTGAAGGAGAAGGTGCAGGACCTACCCATTTCCAAAGATGAGGCCGCTATGCTGAGGAATAAGCTAGAGGCCTCTAATAAAATAATTAAAGGGCTGGAGAGCACGCTGGGAACTGAGAGGTCGAATCACGAGCAAGCCCTTAAGGAGGCGGAGAGCAGGGCCGCGTCTGAGGGGCTGGTCAGATATAAAGAGGCGGTGGCCAGGTACAAGGTTTCGGACGAGTTCAAGCAGGCCAATGCCAGGCTGTACTATGAGACGGCCACGGAGCTGTTAGGAAAAATCAAGAAAGCTCGGCCTGAATACGACCTGGCTTTCCTCAAAGAACATGTAGCCAGACTTAAGCAAGATTGTAGCTATGAGAGCTCGGACGACGAGGATGCGGAGGCTGCTGCTCCCGCTGGTGAGGAGGCTGAGGTCCCTATTCTGGAAGACTGGATCTGAAGCTATTCCTACTTTATTTTTCTGGGCTTTCATTGTAACTTTCCATGAATAGAAAAGAATTTTTAAGACCTTTGTGCAACTGTCTGTTTGGTTAAATGACTTTGTCGCTTATTATTTCTCGCATTTACTTGTAAAGTCTTCGAACCAAAGTGTTAGGACGCTTAACTAGAAGCTCGTTCTAGTTTAGGTCGTGTGCAATGGATTCGAGTGAGGTTTGTACAAGTGCCAAGCCGTTTAACTAGAAGTGCATTCCAGTTTTAGCCGTGTGACTGATGATCACAAGTGTTAGGTCGCTAGCCAAGGGCTTGCCTCAACTTTGTTCGCAGACCCGTTAACTTGGATGTGAGGTCATTGACTAATAAGCCAAATCTGTTTTACACGAGTGTTAGGTTACTTGCGGGAAGCTTGTTCCCGCCTTAGTTGCGTAACCTTTACTCAGTCGTAGATTTGCCTTGTGTGAGACCGTGGAAAAGTAGCGACGTAAGTATTAAACAAACTAAACAATCATTGAGAACAATGTTAAGCTGCTAGGTCATGAATTGTTGGTTTGGAAATTGTGATCCCGTGAAAGCGAGTTAATTTTCCAAACGACTTGACAGTCGAAATGCAAGGTTTTAGAGTTGATACCCGGCTATTGATAGTATTTCTTCAAGTGCTCCGCGTTCGAAGTATGCATCAATTCATCCCCATGCATGTCCTTGACCTCATAAACCCCGTTTGATAGAACTCACTTGACTCAATAGGGACATTTCCAACTAGGCCCTAGGGTCCCCGAACCCAGCTCCTTAGAGGATAGGAAGACTTTGCACATGACTAGGTCTCTTACCTCAAACCGGCGGACTCTGACCCTAGCGTTGTAGAACTTGGTACATTTTTGTTTATATGCGACATTTCTAATTTCTGCTAATTCCCTTTTTTCAGCAATAAGATCAAGCTCGTTGGCAAGGAGCTCGTTGTTTCCTATCTTGCTGTAGTGGGCTACTCTGGAAGTAGGGACCTTTAACTCAACGGCGATCATAGATTCAGCTCCGTATGTGAGGGAGAAGAGCGTTTCCCCAGTCGCGGTTTGGCAGGTCATTTGATAGGACCACAAAACTGTAGGGAGCTCTTCAGCCCAGCTTCCTTTTAGAGCTTCCAATGTCTTTTTATTGTCTATTTGATGATTTTGTTGATGGCCTCGACCTATCTGTTGGCTTGCGGGTAATGGGGTGCAGAGTAAAAATTTTTTCTGCCTAACTCTTCGCAAAATGACCTGAACTTTACATTATCAAATTGCTTGCCGTTGTCCATGACTATAGCGTTTGGGACCCTGAATCTGTAAACAGTTGATTTCCAGATGAAGCTCATTGTCTTCTATTCTATGATGGTGGCAAGAGCTTCGGCTTCGACCCATTTTGTGAAGTAGTTAACTACTTGCTGGGCTCATTTCTGTTGTTGCTACCTCTACTTTGTCAATGGATGAGATCACTAGCTCACTAATTGGGATGCTACTGGGCTCGCTTGCACCCTTACTGGTTGCTACCTTAGCCAAGGCGTCGGTGTGGCTATTTTCAGCTCTTGGGATTCGCGTGATCTCGAAGTGATCCAGATCTTTTAACTCTTCCAGCAGCCAGCTCTGGTATTGGGAGAGCTTTTCACCTCACACCTCGTTGATACCGCTCGTTTGGTTTACTATGTATTGGGAGTCACTCTTGATGACTAGCCTTTTAATACCCATTGATTTTGCCATGCTGGCTGCTTCGTATTCCGCCTCGTTGTTTGTCGCGCTAAAGCCACATCTAATGGCTTGGCGGTAGTAATTCCCAGTGGGGCTAACGATAACGATTTTGGCTCTTGAAGCATGGCTTGTAGAGGATCCATCAGCTCTCAGTTCACAAGACAAAGGTTCCTTGCTACCGAGGTTGGATTCAGTAGGTGTGAGTTTGGCTATGAAGTCGACCAGGGCTTGTCCTTTGATAGAGGTTCCTGGCTTGTAGTTAATGTCGTACTGATTGAGCTCTATCGACCACTTGACCAAGCGACCTGATAGGCCAAGTTTTTGAAGGACCTGTCTTAGAGGAGCGCTTGTCAAGACATCGATCGTGTGTTCGAGGAAGTAAGGTCGGAGCTTCTTCGAAGCGACCACGAGAGCATATGTGAGCTTTTCCATGGGAGGGTATCTAAGCTCCACATCATGTAAAGCTTGGCTCATATAGTAGACTGGGAGCTGAGTTAGTCCTTCTGTTCCGATCAAGACAGCCAGATATAGAGACAGCGCTTTCCCTGGCAGAGGTTTGGATATTAGAGGAGGGGAGGTAAGGTGCTCCTCTAGCTTAGTGAAAGAGACTTGACATTCTTCTGTCCACGCGAACTTTTTCGATTTCTTGATGGCCTCGAAGAAAAGTTTGCACTTGTCTGTAGATCGTGACACGAAACGACTTTGTGCGGCGATCTGTCCTGTCAGGCGCTGAACCTCCTTTATTGATTTGGGAGGTTCCATATCAAGAATTTCCTTCATTTTTTTTGGGTTCGCCTCGATTCCTCTCCGATTAACTATATATCCCAAGAACGTTCCAGAAGCCACTCCAAAAGAGTATTTTTTGGGGTTAAGCTTCATCATGTAACTTCAAAGGATTTGGAACATTCTGGAGAGGTCCTCAATGTGTTGCTCTTGAACAAGGATTTGACGAGCATGTCGTTGATATAAACCTCCATAGTCTTGCCGAGCTGACTCTTGAACATAGAGTTGACCCGTCGCTGGTAGGTTGCTCCGGTATTTTTCAATCCTAATGACATCATCTTGTAACAATAAAGCCCTTTGAGGATACCCGGAATAAGCATCCATAAAGCTCAACAGCTCATGACCGCCAGTAGCGTTGGCCATCTGATCCATTCTAGGCAAGAGAAAACTATCTTTGGGACATGCTTTGTTTAAGTCCGTGAAATCAATGCAGATTCTCCAACTCCCATTGCCCTTCTTGACCATGACCGGATTGGCTACCCACCGAGGATACAGCGCTCCCTTTATGAACTTGTTTCCTAGCAACTTGTCTACCTCATTGGCCAAGGCCTCGTACCTTTTGCCATTGAGAGGTCGTCTTTTTTGTTTAACGGGTCTGGCCGTAGGATCAATATTGAGCTTGTGGCAGGCACGCTTAGGATCAATTCCCTCCATATCCTTATGAACCCATGCAAAGACGTCCAGATTTTGTTAGATCCAAGAATTGGACGAGCTGATCCTCATCGGTTCCTTGAGCCCTGCCTCGATTCTGAGTTCAACCTCTGGCTTTGTGTCACTTAGCTTTATGGTTTCGAGCTCGTCGCCTGGGTGAGCTTGTGCTCCGGAGTCATCAGCCCTTGGATCAGGGGTATGAATCTCCAAGAGAGGTTTTACACTAGAGACACGTTCTGGGTTGGATCGAGACGAGGTAGGCTGACTACCACGTACGATGGTAGTTTCCTAGCTGGTGGGAAACTCCATGGTGAGGTGGAATATAGAGGTCGTGGCTCTAAGCTCGTATATAATGGGGCGTCCCAGTATGATGTATCGAGAGGGCGCGTCTACAACGATGAAGGCCGCGAGAATTTTTGTTATATGTGGCTCGTCCTCTAATTCCACAGGGAGCGTGACCTGATACTTGGCCTCCACGTCATCTCCGGTGAAGCCTTGAAGTCTAGCTCTACAAGGCCTGATGACCCTTGGGTCGATCTTCATTTGTGGGGACGCACTCCAATAAATAACGTTCATGGTGCTGCCGCTGTCCACCAAGGTCTTGTGGATCTTAACACATGCGATTGACATGATAATAGTTAGGGCGCTCACATGGGGGTTCAGCTAGCTGCTGGCATCTGTGTCGCGTGGAGAGAAAGAGCTCACTTGGGAGGAGGGAATGTGCTTCACAGGTGAGTGATAGCAACTCTAGGCTTTAATCATAGGACCTCGCCTCTGTCCGTTCAAACCCTCTGTGTCAACGTTTTTGCTGCTAATCATGCAGACCTCGGTGGGAGGTTGGAGATCGGAAGAGCTCGGGCTCCGAGATCCACTAAGAGACGAGCTTGCGTGTCCAGCCTTTGGCGATTGGCTATGTGTTCACCCAAGTATCCTCGTCCAATTGGCTGCTCGATCTCACGCTTTAGATGTCTATAGTCATTCGTGCTGTGCCCCACGGCCCTGTGATATCTGCAGTATTTTGATTGGTCTGCATTCTTCATTTGCCTTTTTATGGGCTTTGATTTGGGCAACATTAGGTCGCCCTCAAGAGGTCAAAGATATATTCTGTGGATATATTGAGAGGGATGACCAACCCAGTTGGAGAGGACGGTTCTTGGTCCTCCCTTCGGCTGGAAGATTCTTCTCTAAGGTCACCTGATCACTCCTTCAGCACACCTAGCTCGTGGGTTTGTCGAAGGGTTGACTGGGAACCATCAAGACTTTGCGGTAGAGGGCTTGACCTACGTTTATGCGGACGAGTGGGCACTGAGCCCTTCCTCTTTTATAAGTGTCCACTTGGTCGCTGTGGCTCGGGCGACCTCGGCCTCCTAGGACCTTGTCCAGTCTAAGGGCCCAATCTTGAGTAAATGCAACTACCAGCTACATTTTTTGAGGAATCTGATGTGGCCATCACCTTAGGGATTGCTCAGCTAGACCCTTGCATCGAGGCGCGGCCTAACCCTCTCTTGATGTGTTTCCCTAGAGGATCCATCCTCTTTGGGGTTATTTTACAGCCTTGTTGGGAAGTTGGGGGGTTGTGCTGTTGTAACCGTTGGACTCTTCGGCCAGGGCCTCTACCTGTCACCAGAAAGTTTCTGTTGACACAGCCAGCCGTGAGGAGCCGGCACTGGCGGTGCCTCAGTTTTCTCAGAACCCAGGAGGCAGCGTTTCCTATCTTTTAACTTTCAGAACGTCTTCCACTCATTTTCTTTTCGCCGGAAATTAGATTTCATTGGATATTTGTTTTACACAGCATTTTGTAAGATTTCCCACAAACGGCACCAATTTGTTGATGCCAAATTTAGCTTTCGACTCAACAAATGAGATTTGCATTCGCGGGAAATTCATATTTGAATCAATATAAGCAATAAATGTAAAAAGACAAGGAATGTTTGTAATAAATGGAATGCTATAAATGTATTGGAGACAAGAAGAACGGGATTTCCGTGTCCAATCCCTCCTCAGTTCTGTTTGCCGCTATTTATAGTGTACATTTACCATTTGCTTGGGAATAATGATTACAAGCATTTAATGTGGCCCCACACGAGTGATGCAAGGGTCTAATAGACTAAGATTAGACCTTCACTTTTTGACTTTTGGTTATTTGATCCATGCATGAGGCAAGTAACCTCCATATTGCATTTAATGTTGGAGTCCCATTAGCCGTAAGTGATAAGATTCCTCACGTGGGTTCCCAAGCTACTGCTGAGTTGGCATGTTCATTGTGCTCGCTAGGTCGCGGCTTTTGGTTAGAGGTACCTATGGCGAGATGCCTGTATGTCCTTAGCCGCGGGAGCGATGGAACAAAGCTTTATCCTTTAGGTCACTAAATCAGGTTACTAGATCTGTTGGTTGTTAAGTTTATAGTTCGCCGAGTTAGGCGAGGCGCTCGGGACCTACTTCCAAGACGCAGTGACCGTTGACCTCCATTGACCGTTGACCTTTGTTGACCCTCTACGACTTGGTGAATACATCCCCAGTCATTTTTTCGACCTCTTATGTCCGCAACATTTCATAAATTCACACATAGGTCTTTTCTGCCACTATTCCGTCAATTTTTCAAAAATGATGACCGTTATACCCCTTAACTTTTCAATTTTAAAATCAAAATATTTGAAAATAATAAGAAATTTTTTTTAAAAAAAAAGAAAAAAAAAACCCACCCGATTCCCTTCCAATAATTGCTGCTGGAAATGGTGGCAATGCCATTTTTGGCAACAAATGGTAGGGTCCACCCTCCCTAAAAATGCTACCGAAGATGGTGCCATTTCCGGCTGCAAAAATGGGAAGGGATGAATCCCTATTGCTACATTTTTTTGGGAGGATTCACCCCCTTTTTTGCTATCAAAAACGGTAGCAAAAATGTTGTCGTTTCTAGCAGCAAAAATGGACGATAGCAAAGGGGGGATTCACCCCCTCAAAAAATACTGCCAGAGATAGCAGCAGAGTGTTACCATTTCTAGCTGCATTTTTGCTGCCATTTCCGGAAATGGCAGCAAAAAAAGGGTGAATCCCCCAAATGAAACGACAACATTTTTTGGGGGATTCACTCCTTATTTTTGTTGCCATTTCTAGTAGCATTTTTTGGAAGTGGATCATTTGCTGTCTAAAACGGCCCTTTTTTATAGCAAATAGGGGGATTTTTATTTTATCCACTTGAAACAGCAGCATTATACTGTCGTTTCTGGCGGCAATTCTTGGTAGGGTGGGGGTGGGTTTTTTCTTTTTTTTTTTAATTTTTTATTATTTTTAAATATTTTGTTTTTAAAATTAAAAAGTTAAGGGGTATAACTGTTATTTTTATGAAAAATTAATGGAATAGTGGTAAAAGGACCTATCGTGCGAATTTATGAAAGGTTGGAGATCCAAGAGTCGGAAAAAAGGTTGGGGACCCAACCTATTTTTAACTCAAAGGTTGGAGACGATTTGTGAAATTAACCCCCTTTTTAAATTTAAAAGGTTAAGGGGTATAACGGTAATTTTATTGAAAAGTTAACGGCAATATTGACGAAATTCGTCAAAAGGGACTTATCTGGCAAATTTACGAAAGGTTTGGGATCCGAGAGGTCGAAAAAAAAGGTTGAGAACCCAACCGATTCTTAACTTAAAGGTTGGAGATGATTTGTGAAATTAACCCTTCCCCAAACCATACCTATCCACTCCAACCCCATCCCGACCCTACTAGAAATGGCAAATTTCGGAACGCAAAGGGGTTGGAAAGTTTATCTTCTTCAATTTTGTTGCCATTTTCAGCACTTTCCCAATTAGCTATCGAAAATGAAGATGTGTGATGTTAATGGGCACTTTGATAAAAGGAAAAAAATGAGAAAAATAAGAAAGAAATTTGGAGAAGAAATTACTTCTCTTTTTATTTGTATTTTTTTTTACATTTTTAATTCTTTTTTATTTTTATTTAAGTAAGGGTATAAATGCCATTGTTATAGGATTTAACGATGTTGTTGAATGGGGATCTTATGTGTGAATTTGTGAAAGGTTGAAGACTCACGATATTGAAAAATGAATGAGGCCTTATGTGTGAACTATGAAAATATGGGAACCCAAGGCACTAAAAAAAGAATGGGGCCCATTTACTATAAAGTGCAAAGGTTGGGGATCATATATGAAATTTGTTATCTAGAAATGCTTTTTCATTTTTTGTTTATACTTCTTTCGTGTATTCTTTTATTTTATTTTATTCATTCAAGGGATAAAAGTTTTCTTTTACTTGAATTTAGCAGCGATATTGAAAAGAAACGATCAAGTGCGACCATTCATGACGGTTTTTTAAAGGTCATAGACCAAAGCGTTGAAAATAAAAGAATAAGGATTAAATTTTTACATTTTGCAAAGGTCAGGAGCCGATTGTAAATTCCGCTCGTTTTATTTGTTAAATTTGGGCCAAACCCGACAAGATGATGTTTTGCATTTAGTTTGCCACAAGGGTGTGTATCCAAAAAAATGTTTGCAACACGGGTAAATCTACTTTCGAATAAAAAAAAATTTCATTACACAAATTTTCACATAATGCATGTGAGCCATTAAAATGCGGAGAGGATGAGAGAATTCTTTCACGTGTTTTACAGCAAATTAGAGTACATATATATACTTTACAACAGCCACTTGTGATAAAGATGACTAACTAAATAATCTGTAGAAGATAATTCAACCTATACAAGATAACTAGGAATGAATAAATTACAAACAAAGTATACACAAATACAAACATGACCGTCTCATAATCTTAAATGTCCGATTTCTAACTAGGAATCTAGATAGAAACATCCTATTGTCTTGTGACAGCTATGTAACCGGACAAATTGGCTTAGAAAAAAATATATTTCGATCTTTGTGTAAGATTGACCGTAAAATGATCATAATATAATATATGCATGCACAATCCCCTTTCAAATAAAGATTAACCTAGCTAATCCACAATTTAATATGTACATACTTATGTTCAAGCAAGCTTACCAAAAAAATATAGATTAATTATTTCTTTATATCCATGAGCAGTACTGGAAATCAGAGAAACAAACTGATCCTATGTTGTTGATTGATAGAGAACCAATTCAAGTTCTTAGCAAGTTCCCTGGTCGGGCGTAGCCGCTGCATGAGTGGTAGATCAGGCTCAAAAGTCTTCCAGCACGAGCCCTAGTAGCTAGTTGCGAATCGAGCACTATCTCCCATTTTGGCAAGATCGAACTCAAGGAAGAATATGGATCCAATTTGGAGGAAGGACTATTTCGATCTTGTTTTGGTCCCAAGTGGTTTATTTTTCATGTTTGGATATCATCTCTTCCTTTTGTATAGGTACCTTAAGTTTCCGGAGACAACAATCATGGGGTTTGAGAATCATAACAAGAAGGCTTGGGTTGAAAGATTGCTTCAGGTCAGATAATTTCTCCACTTCTCCTTAGATACAATAGAAATGTTAATGTGTTGTGAGGTCAAACTTATGATTTTGTTCGCTTTGGGCTTGGCCTTGCACGATTTTGTAAAGTACCTGGAAAACCGTGTCCTTAAAGATTCGATCCCCAAATTGCTTGATCCCATGGCCTTTTTTCTCTGGTGAATCGTGAGGGGCCAATATCAAAACGGACAAAATCGTAGTGTTTGACATCAGGTCAACAAGAAATATTTTTAATTAAGCTTAATCAATATCGAGTCAAAAACTTGATTGATTTGCACGATGATGTCAAGGATCGAGGGCCAGAGATTTCAGTGATTAGCAGCAACATATCTGCAGCAACTTCACTTTGTTCAATCTCCCTTGTACTGAGTTCCTTAATAGGTGCATGGATTGGGAGTTCCTCTGCAAATATTTTTAAAAGCAGTGTTATTTATGGAAGTAAAGATTCATCAGTTGTTTACATCAAATATATAGCCCTTCTTTCTTTCTTCATGGTTGCTTTTGCTTGTTTTGTTCAGACAGCAAGGCATTTTGTTCATGCAAATTTCCTCATAAGCATGCCTAACAGTGATGTTCCAGTAAAATATGTTGAGAAAGAAGTGATCAGAGGAAGTAATTTCTGGTTCATTGGCATGAGATCACTCTACTTTGCTATGAATTTGGTGGTGTGGATTTTTGGTCCAATTCCGATGTTTCTTTGCTCGGTGATCACAGTCGGGTTATTGTTTAATCTCGACGGAAATACTACACCATTACATCAGTATAAACCTCTTCAGAATCGCAACTCATTGAAGATCGGACAAGAAGAAACCGTCAATTGAGCGTCATCAAAGACAATAATAGTCGAACAAGCTTAATTCATTAATTGCTGATGCATTCTGTGAAGTGAACTTCTTATTGCAATAAATTGTTTTTAGCCAATATGGTTCAATTCAAAGTTTTTGTCGACCGTAAGGAATTAGGCTTTCTCCTCTGCAGACTTAAAAAGTGACAGATAGTTGTTTCTCCGTCCTCACTTCTCTCTCTCTCTCTCTCCCCCCCCTCTCTTCTTAACCTTACGGCCGATATCTATTGTATATCGGTATATACTAGTTAACTTTCACAGAGTCCTTGACAGGATCTAACTTTGGTGATTAGTTACGTGAAGCAAAATCAACAAATATACAAGTTTTCAGGACTTTGGAATAAAAGGTGAAAATTGCATTTGAACAATAACAAACATCTCTATCTTTATTAGGGGTTATTTGAAGCTATTTATCCGAATTGAATTATAAAGAGAAATAATAAAGAGGTGAAATGAGTGGTGTAGATTTAATATAAATTTGAAATTTGTGGTTATAGATGAAAAGTAGTCAAATCAGTTGTCAAATCAGTGACATGTGAGATTATAAAGAAAAATAATAAAGAGGATCAAACACTTTGGATGTACAGAAACCGGATGTAAAGGGAATTTGTTACAAGTCAAGATTTAATGGAAAGAATTGTGTATTTCATTTGGGTAGAAAATTGTTTACACAATATTATGAGATAATTATAGCAATTTGAAAATAAATGCTAATATATTGAGTTGACAACTCAACATCTAGGTGCCAATTTTATTAATAAACTAACTACAACTATAATTAGAAAAATAACAGAACATGAGATGTAACGACCCAGCCCCCGCTGAGTTTCACCTCTGCACCCCGGTAGTGTTACCATGCAGGCTTTTTCCGAATTGTTAATAGATAGCGCCGTATGATTTTAATTATTTGATAATTGATTATGTGAAAAGTGATTTTTTTGGAGAATGTGTGGTTGAAAAGTAATGAAAAATTATAAATTTACTTGTAATATTATTTTAATAGGTAGATGTATAGTTGGAAATGAATTTGAATGAAAATTGATTTTGGGAAAATCAATTCCATACGGTTAATGTACTGTCTTCTAGAGGCTGCGCTCCAAATGGGATTTTTTTACCAGAACCTCAAATTTAGAATATCTTCAATGCTTGAAAAAATGGACAATGTCGCCCCCGGGGCATATGGTGCAGAGGCAAAGGGCAAGTCTATAGATGACAGTGCCCCCATGAGGTTACGGCTCAATTCCTGACTGCTGCACTGCACATTCTGCGATTTACCTCCTCCACAGGGCCCTAGGGCAGTGGTCGTGAGGCATTACCCATATATGAAAGTTATAGACACACATTTTTTATGGGTTCGATGAGTTTCTTCATTTTTTTTTTTTTAATTTTCCTTCTTTTAAAATCACTTTTATCTAGGAGTGTGCATTTAGACCGATCAAACCAATCAAACCAACACAACCGATCGAATCGGACCGAAATTTGACGGTTTTATATAGTGGCAGGTTTGGTTCGGTCGGTTTTAAGGGATAAATGTACCGGTTCAGTTCAATTGTCGGGTTGGGAGTTGGAACCCTGAAGAACTGAACCAAACCGAATTGGAAGCTGTTGCACCGAACCCCGTTTGAACCATACTGCCGAAATTGTGAAAATGTATCTTACCTGGTAAACATTCAATAACGTGAAATAAGGACTCCATTGGAGAGCGAGTCTACATGGTAGGCATTAATTTGCCTTTTCCATTCTAGAGAAGGTATGCAGAAAGTGCTTGTCTTTTTTACCATGCATTGTTTGTGGGGCCCATAACTATTGGGAAAATAAAACATTAATTTTTGTTCCCAATCTTGTCTCGGCTCTCTCAATCTCTCTCACTAATTTCATTGTTACTATCATTCCATTATTCAACAAATAACCAGGAAACTTTACCTGGAAATTTCAAAATCAAAATGCAGATGAACGCTAATTTGACCATCTAGCGTGGTTCTTCTAGCGATCTCTACTGAAGGTACTCAAATCTGATTTCTATTTTCTACTCCCATTCTTGGTTCAAACTTCAATACAAAAAGAGAAGCTATTCAAGAGTGTTGGGAGGGTTGACATTCAACACGGTTGCATGGATCGACAATATCCTCTTTGTAGATAAAAGCATGAAAATTCAGGATATGTAAAAACTACAAGCAATAGATTTACGTTCAACCATATATCGATGCTTTCTTCCTAACCAATATGTAAGTTTGCATTATTTGAGATTTTGTGGGAATGGAGAAGTGCAGGCTTTTAAAAACCATATTTATTGTACTGTGCTCCGAGAAGGAAAAAAAGGAAAAAATGACTTTCGGTTTAAACCGAACCGACCGAGATGATCTCGGTCCCGTTCGATTCGGTTTTTACTGTAGAACCGGTTCGGTCTGGTTCAACAAACTAAGGATCCGATTATGTCCGGTTCTGTCCCGTTTGGTCCAAAAATCAGGCTGACCGAACCGATGTCCACTCCTACTTTTATCTCTATTATTCCTCTTTTTCCTCACTTTTTCTTTCTCAATTCTGGTTCGAGGTCTACAAATACACCTCTACATATACTATTTTATTATTATTTTAGAATTTCTTTATATTTCTCTCTTCTTTTTCAATTTTACCTCTTTTTTTCTCTACACACTTTTTGAATTAAAATAATCATTTTTTCTTTATGTCTTTTCTCCATATTACTGCAAGACTCAACTATTGTATTAGAGATGCTCTTAGACATGTTCTTAATGGTAGAGTTACCTAGAATTTTGGTACCAATTGTTAGCCTTTGTTTTGGGGGAGGGGTGATGATTTTCTAAAGAACCAATGGTTTGTTATCTTTTTAGTTAATGTTGGTATATTTATATAGAAACCAAAATTGAATCCTTAGAATAACTCGGGAATTGTGGGGTCGAGTCGTTTAATGAGATGAGAAAGAAAAAGGAATTCAAAGATGATAAATAACCCTCCGTCCCATTTTAATAGGCTTATTTTTTATTTGGTCTGTCCAAATTATATGCAAGTTTCCCTATTGAATTTGAAGCCTATTATTACCGAGCCCAGTCGTGGAAGTGCGGCAGCTCCATTGTATGCAACGGCAGTCACGGAAGGCAGAAGAGAAGAAAGATCAATGTTGGGGCGGCGGTGGTTTCTCTCCGAGGGATCCTCAAATGACCTTAGGGTAGAAAGAGGGATGCCCATATTGAAATTTTACTCTTGGTAATGGAACCCACCAACAATAAGCCCATATTGAAATTTCACTCTTGGTAATAGAAAGGGAAAATTAGGTGATTCCGTCGGTTACGGTTCCCATTTTGAAAAAAACAAATCTAACTTTTTATTTTAGATAAATCAAGTAGCCCATCCCCACCCATACGCAACAAGACGTCCATCGTCCCTCTCTCGCCACTTTCATTGTCTCCTCGGTTTTTCATCCTCCATCGTTGTCACTGCCGCTAGAGTTTACGCTGCCACCGCCGCCGCTTTGTTCCCCGTCTTCTCATCTTCTCCTATTTGCTTGCCAATCGCAAAATCTCAGATTACGAAATCACAACTGAGTCTTGAAGTTTTTCTCCGAATTGGGACTTACATGTTATTTTATGCTTATTTATACATAGCACCCAACTTGTTCAAGGTTGGAAGGCAACTTGTTCACCGTTAGAAGGCAAACAGAATTCTTTTTTTCATTAACCAATTGGGGTTTTTATGAGATTGTATGTTTCTATGAGATTTTACGTATGTTGATTTTATTTTCAACTTGTTTTCTGGTGTAAATTTAAGTTGTATGAATTTTCGTCGAGTTTTGTGTTGTGATTGTGTGTTATGGCGAGTTTTTTTCTTGTGATTGTGTGTTATGGCGAGTTTTTTTCTTGTGATTGTGTATTCTGTCGATTTGTTTTTGTTGTGATTCGGTGTTTCGAAGTTGTGTTTGTTGTGACTCAGTGTTTTGGTGAGTTATTTTTATTGTGACTCAATGTTTTGAAGTTGTGTTTGATTTGATTTGGCGAGTTATTTTGTTGTGACTCGGTGTTTTGCCGAGTTGTTTTTGTTGTGACTTAGTGTTTTGGAGTTATATTTGATTTGACTTGATATTTTGAAGAGTTATTTTTGTTGTGACTCAGTGTTTTAGAGTTGTGTTTGATTTTGAGTTGTTTTTATTGTGACTCGGTGTTTTAGTGAGTTGTTTTTTGTGTGACTCGGTATTTTGATGAGTTGTTTTTTGTCTGATTTAGTGTTTTGGTGAGTTGTTTTGGTGTGACTCGGTGTTTTAGCGAGTTGTTTTAGTATGACTACGTGTTTTGACGAGTTGTTTTGATGTTACTCGGTGTTTTGGCGAATTGTGATTGTTGTATTGTAAATTGTTGTATCATATTGTAAAAACACTTAAAATACCGAATTTAAAAAAAAAACCATCATATACCTTAATTTTTAAAAGTGTGTAAAAAAATTTTGTATGTTTCAAGTTATCCTTGATAGAAAGATGGATGCCCATATTGAAATTTCACTCTTGTTAATGACACTTGATTTTTGAAATGAAATAAAAAAGATGACCCTCAATGTTGAAAACTGGAACGATTAAGACATGATTTTCCTAATTTTCCCAAAAGAAAATTATGAGTGGTCAAGATATGCCACTTAAGTAGCCTACATGTTTTTTGAATTTCAAGTGGCTGACTTTAGAATTTATTTAGGAACTGCTTTAGAAATTAATCAAAAATTCTAGAGACATGGAAATGAGGTATGAATAAATAACATTTTATATGTGGTATATTTTTATTGAATGATGAAAAAGTAGCCATGTGATCATCGCTCAATAAATTTGTCTTTAGAGATGGCAACAATTCGAGTTAGAGGCGGAACGGGTTCCCCCCCCCCTCGGGGACCCCGACCTGTGAAACATTTTTCTTGCCCTACCCAGCCACGGCCAAAATTTGGGGGCGGATCGGGTCCAGTCGGGTTGCAGGGCGGGCCGATTGGGTCAGGATTTTTGACCAGTTTAATGAACCATTTGGATTTTCTTAATTATTTTATTATTTTTTTCTTTTTTTTCCATATTTCTAGTTTATTTTTGAATTTTTTTAAAGTTAAATAGGGTAGACCAGTTTGAGTCAAGCCTGACTAGGCCTGTGCCGCGACCCGAATTGCCCGCCCCGCCAAACCCGTGGGACGAAAAAAATTTACCCTGTCCACATGTTCTCGGTTTGGTCAATTTAAAATTGTTATATCTATGTGAGAATGTCATTTATCAATGTCACTTTTTCATGTCTCCGTATAATCACTCGAAATTGATTGGGTGGTAAAATTTACCTAACAATTCTCATATTTCCATATACATGTGAATATAGATATGAAGTACTTAAATATAATTTAGTGTTTATTTTATAAAAATGATATAAAATTATATGTATAGCGTCATATGACGCCACACAGACATCACGCCACATAGTTCTGGTTTCCCATATGATGTACCATGAAGCACGCTAGATAGATTATATGGTGCCATAACATATATAGTTAGATCAGAACTCATTTACTTCTTCTTCAAATACTCACTAGGATAGCACCTATATGTTCCACGGCCATTCAATAAAACTAAAGATAAACTATAAAATTCCTAAAATATAAAAACAATTTATGGTAATGCTAGTACAGCACTCTTGCGATGCGCAAAAAAGCAATTCAAAATTACTTATTTACTAATAAATTGTAAATTTTGGTATTTGTAAATAAATATTACAACTAAAAAAATAAAAGAATCATTTTTTTTAGAAAGAATAATAATAATAAGAATTTTAATATAAGAAAATATTCATTTGTAGTTTTATTTCATAATAGAGTGCAAAAAATATAAAAGAAATTGAAGAATGCAAAAAATATAAAAGAAATTGAAGTTAGAAAAAAAAATTATTTATAATAGTTAAACATACAATATCAATTACCATGATTTTGCTGATGGCGTGTGGTGCATATGTATCATGTGTGTGCATTTTATTCTTATAAAAAAAACACTATATCAATTACGGCGCTGAACGAAGAAGGTCAGATCCAACAAAGTTCTATAAATTGATATCATTTTTCTTAAATTACTCATCATTTAGAGTTGCAATTATTTGTATATGTACTGGTCAACCATTTACCAATTATTTGTTAGTATATTTTAGGGTAAATTTTAACTAACATCTGTAACCTTTGCATTTATTTTCACTTTCTTCCTAACCTTTAAATTTGGACCAATAGCTCCCAACATTGTGATTGTAAGTGCAACTTGAACCTAACCAAGTCCATTTAAAAAATATTATTGTAAAACTCCACCCGACCAGTGCGATAAAAAACACAAAGCATGCGTTGGGTTGGCAGGATTTTTATAAAACACTAATGTCATAGTTAACGTTAAATTAAAAAAAAAATACTTTATCTATGAGGAGAATAAGTGAATATATTAAAAGCATTTCTAACTCATTTCCCCATTTTCATTCAATATTTGCACTAAAATGGTGCAAATACCACTCCATCTCATCTCTAACTCATTATACCAAATAAACACTGACAATAGCGGAGCCAGGAGCTATTAGAGGGCTGGGCCGGAAGGGTGAGCCATATATTACGCATAACTAAATTACCTTTATATATAATTTTTTTTTTTAAAACAAAGAAAAAAAAAGGATTTTTTTCAATTTGGGGGGGGCCGGGGCCCGGCATGGCCCCCCCTTGGCTCCGCCCCTGAACACTGAGAAATTCTAGGGGGACATTCTTAGATGACATTCTTATGTGACACATTTACATTGGATGACAAAAAAATAGTCATGAAATCATCACCCAATGAATGTGTGCCATAAGAATGTCACCTAATAATATCCTCTTTTCATGTCCCTTTACAATTGCTCATAAATAGTACTTTTGCGTTTTTACTTATATTTTATTAGTATTTAATAATTAGTTTAACTCACAAATCAAGTTGATTATCTAAATGATTTACTAAAGCACATTGGGCCCTCTCAAAATCTGCTTGGACGACACCCGTGATATCCCTTATGAATTGGAAATACATAAGTTACATCGCCTTCCTTTTTCTTCCAATAAGAGATTCCTTTTTTTTTTTCTTTTTTTTAAACAATTTTTAAATATTTTCACAAGACCAATTGTACCAATTAATATTTTCATGTAATTGAGTTCTAGATTAAACTTTGTATGATTTATGTAATGTTTCTCCACTACAAAAGTTTTTTAAACTTCATATGTTTTCCTTGTGTATTGATTTGTCTAATGATTTCTTTTTGAGGATCTCTTATTTATAAATGGAAAACTAGTCGATGTCACTTTGTATCTTTTTTATCTCAATACACAAATGTGATGAATCTGTTCAAACATTTTATTTTGACTGCACGTGGGCTGCTTATTGTGTTTGTGTGCAAATCTTTGTTTAAATGATAGATTCTAGCAAACTTTCTTCATTAATTGCATAACTTATTTTTAATTGAATAGTAATATTTTGAAGTTAATGTAAAATAATTTTATTTAAAAAAAAATGTTTGTAAAGACCAAAAAAAAGGACTTGAAGTCCGACTTTATGATGACGATTATCTTTATAAATAATGAATTTAAATATTAAATTACAAATAATTTATTTGAGTCTTTGATTTTTTATTAATGCAGAAGCATTAATCAATCAATTTTTTTTTAATTGCAAATAAAATAAGATATTTTGTTTTCAAAAAAATCGCCTCGATTCTCATTTATGTGCGCGAAATTAATTATGGACGTATCGTAACTTTGTGTGAATGTTGTTTTGTGTATTTTTTTCAACTTTTCATGTTGAACTAATGCATAATTGGTTGTGTATTTGCTAATTGCTAAGCCATTTGATTTGTCCTTGGAGCATTTATTTATCGGAATTATTGCCGACTTGATTGACTTAGAGCCACCACCATTGGGAATGAGACAATTTTTTTACATCTAATTTAACAATTATCAAAAAAAAAAAAAAAATTTATTCATCCAAATGAATATTAAATTTTCTAATTTTATTTTGTCCGTCGTTCTTTCGTGGTAAACTTTACATACGTCAATACGTGACAATATTAATTATACTGGTAGTTTGATTTCTATATTAGCTTAAAAACATTTCACCCGTGTCAAATCAATATTTGAGTACATTAATCATTTAAACTATCGGCTTTTTCAGAGTTGAATCGACTTCTATTTAACTCATTATATATATAATCTATGGTTTTTTTACACCCTTATAACCGAATTTAATTCTTTAATATTTGTTAAATGACCCCGCAGTTTATGAATGAATTATTAAAAGGTTATATTGTTATTCCCAGATTAACCCTCACTCCGTCAGATATTATATTGCCATTCACCTTTTAGCGGGGATAGTTCTCGTTGATGGTCTGTTATGCGATGACCATTAACAAGAGTCAAGGTCAATCTCTCGAGAATGTTGGTATTTTCCTTCGGAGACATGTGTTCACCCATGAGAAGTTGTATGTAGCCATTTCGAGGGTCATGAATCATGACGGATTGAAGTTTATGATATGTATGTAGCCGTTTCGAGGGTCATGAATCATGATGGATTGAAGTTTATGATATGTGACGATAGCGGTGATCCTAGCAAGTCTACATTGAATGTTGTTTATAAGAAGGTATTCAATAAAAAAAAGGAGGTATTCAATAATTTATAGTCATAAGTTTTCTTTCAAAATGTAATAGCTTCTGAAATAATAATTGTTGTCCACTATCCGGTTCACTCTGAAACTTGCAACACTGAAGCGGGTGAATTCTTACATAAACTTTCCAAATGACCATATTGGATTATTCTTTAATACATTTGTATATCATTTTTTGCTAAAACACATAATAGAAATTTAACAATTTTTACACAATCATGGATTATACTATTTATATGCTGTTTATTTTATTTGGTTAAAGCATCTTGTGCAACGCATGGGTGAAATTACTAGTTAAATTTAATATTCTAACACCCCTCCCCCCTTAAACGTGATTTATTGCAACTCTGAGCAAATTATGAAACTTCAAGAATAAGTCAATCTTCAATGGCCTGGTGAATATATTGGCAATTTGGTCATGAGACTTTGTGAACTTTAACTCCACATACTTCTTATCAATACAATCTCGAACAAAATGATACTGCACATCGATGTTCTTGCTTCGGTCATGAAAAACAGGATTCTTGGCCAAAGACAGTGTTGACTTATTATCAAATAAGATCTCCGTCGGATCACCTTGTTTCAAGTAGACCTCCTTTAACAAATTTCTCAGCCAAATCACTTTCCTAACACATGATGCAATAGCAACATACTCAGCTTCACAACTTGAAAGCGTAATAGTTGGTTGCTTCTTCGATGACCACGTAAAAGCTATATCACCCATGAAAAATACATGACCGCTTGTGCTCTTTCAATCATCCACATCTCCACCTCAATTACTATCGCTATAACCAATAAGTTTGTAATAAGTCGAATGTGTGTAAAATATGCCGTAGTGAATGGTACCTTTAACATATCGCAAGATTCTCTTTGCTGTCTTCATATGTGTCACGGTCAGGTTTTCCATGTGACGACTAACAAGACCTGTCCCAAATAAAATATAGGGTCGTGTGCATGTCAAATACCTCACACCTCCAACAAGGCTCTTGTAAAGAGTTGAATCAACTTTTTCACCACCATCAAACCTTAACAACTTTATTTCACAATAAACAGGGGTGCTAACCGGCTTCGAGTCTTCCATTTTAAATCTTTCAAGAATCTTTTTAGCGTAAGCTTCTTGAGACGTAAAAATTCCATCTACTTATTGCTTCACTTCAATGCCAAGATAATAAGCCATCAACCCGATATCTGTCATCTCAAATTCTTTTGCCATAATAATTTTGAACTCATCAAATAATAATTGATTGTTTCCTGTAATAATCAAATCATCAACATATAGGCAAACAATAAAGATATCACCATTGTAATTCACTTTGCGATATAACTCAATGTCATAAGGACACTTGATAAACTCATTACTTTGAAGGAATTTATCATGTCTCGAATTCCATGCCCTTGGAGCTTGCTTTAAACCGTATAAAGCTCTTTTTAATTTCAACACCTTATCTTCATGCCCTTTCACAATATATCTAGGAGGTTGTAGTATGTAGACATCGTCTTCTAGATATCCATTCAAGAACGCTGATTTCACATCCATTTGGAGAATTTTCCGACGGTTTTGGGCAGCCATAGAGATAATCAGCCTAATTATTTCAAAATGAGCTACATGTGCAAAAACTTCATCATAATCAACTCCGTACTTCTGACTGTATCCTTTAGCTACCAACCTTGCCTTATAGCTTTCAATTTCACCATTTGCATTCCTCTTTTCTTTAAAGATCCACTTGACTCCAATTGGCTTTTAATTGTCAGGAAGTATGACTAACTTCTATGATTCATTTTTTTCAATGGCTTCAATTTCCTCATCCAAGGCTTTCTTCCATTTCTCATCTCTAATGGCATCATCAAAACCTACAATTACATAGTCAGTCAAAAAACAAAAAAGAGTTAATTCTTCAAGATGATTAGTTAACTTTTCAGTGTTATCATAGATTTCTCGCAACCTTCTGTATCGTCGTGGCTCTTCACTTGAGGATGATGAAGGTGTTCCCTGACCATGTCTTGGAGGTGTACTTGGAGGAGGTGCTGCATTAGATGGAATATTCAAGACTTCTTCCTCTTCATCATCAAATGGAAAGAAATTATAATTTTCTTCTTTCTGTATTTGCCAATTCCGAATGCCTTCTTCATCAAAACAAACATCTCTACTAGTAATCACTTTTTCATTAACTGGGTTGTAGAGTTTGTAGCCTTTCAATATTGAATCATAGCCCATAAATATGTATTTCTCACTCTTGTCATCCAATTTGCCACTCCGTTCTTTTGGAATATGAGAATAAGCAATACTCCTAAACACTTTCCAGTGTGACACACTAGGCTTGAATCTACTCCATACTTCTTACGGAGTAAACTTCTTCAAACTCTTGGTTGGACAACAATTCAACAAATATACAGCACATTGAACTACTTTGGCCTAAAATTCTTTTGGCATTTATTTGGTTTTCAACATGCTTCAAGCTATTTCCATAACAGTTATATTCTTCCTCTCCGTAACGCTATTTTTTGAGGTGGCATAGGAACCACCAATGACGGATGAATACCATGGTCTTCACAAAACTTCTTGAATAAGTTTGATGTATACTCTCCGCCTCGATCCGAGTAAGACTTTGATCTTAAAGCCACTTTGATTTTCAACCATCACCTTGAAATTTCTGAAAGCCTCCAATACATCATATTTTTTCTAAGAAAATAAGACCATGTTTTCGAGAAAAATCATCAATGAATAGCATGAAATAGTTACTTTTACCAAATGATGCCGCTTTAATTGGTCAGCAAATATCTGTATGCACCAATCCAAGCGGCTTTGTTGATCGAAAACTTGCTTCTTTTGGAAAATCTTTTCGGGGTTGCTTTCCTTAAAGACACCCTTTACGGAGTTGATTTGGATGATGAATATGTGTTAGCCCCTTTACCACGTTACTTCTTCCCAAAAGATTCAAACTATCAAAATTTAGATGTACAAATCTCAAATGCCATGGCCATGCGGAATCATTAATACTTGCCTTCAAGTATTTAGCTTCTCTATTTTTAATATTAAATAAGAACATTCTATTCTTCGTCACGCACCCTTGCAATCGAATTTTCACCTCGATCACGGATTGTCATTTGATTATCTCTTAGTCGGATGTCATATCCCTTCTCTAGAAGTTGGCCCAAGCTCAAGATGTCTGATTTCATAGACGGCACATAGTAGACATAGGAATAAATTGGTGCTCTCTATTCTTCATTTGGAAAAGTATTTTACCTTTCCCTTTGACTTGAACCCTTGATTCATCTCCAAAAGTCACTTGGCCATCATGTTCTTCAAGTTCCACAAAAATAGATCTATCTCCACACATATGGTTGCTTGCACCAGTGTCTAAATACCACAAAGTGGTACTTCGTCCTTGTGTTTTATATGCCAAAAGCAATGTTCCTTTCCCTTTGTCTTCATGTTCAACATAATTGGACGTCTCATTGATATTCATACTCCTACACTCCTATGCGTAATGACCAAATTTGTGACAATTGTAACACTCAATTTGAGACTTATCAAATCTCCTACTATCATTTTTTCTTCCTCCTTTTTGTGAAATTTTTCCTCCTCTTCCTCTTGTATTATACGATTGACGGAAATTACTCTTATCGTTAGCTACATATTGAAAATTTCTATCACCTCATCCATGACCTCTTCCATGTCCTCAACCTCTTTGTCTTCTAGTATTCTTTTCTTCATTCTCCTTCAAGCAAACATTTGTTTTCAAGACTTGTTCGCCGGCTCTTGCTTTTTCTTTAACAACTTCTCATCGTGAGCTTGTAATATGCCAACAATTTCCTCAATAGTCATTTTATCCAACACTTTTGATTCTTGAATAGCCACCACAATAAAATTGAACTTTTCATGTAATGACTGAAGAATTTTTTTGATCACTTGAAGATCTTTTCATCTCGTTGATCACCACCAACACTCATGCATGGAGAATAATCCGAGATTGTTTCAGATTCTTCCATCAACAAGATGTTCTTGTCTCAAAGATTGGAGCTGAACCTTCTTAACTTTGTCAACTCCTTTATATGTGGTTTCAAGAATTTCCCATGCTTCTTTCGTGGTTGAAGCATTTGAAACTCTTTGAAAAATCATATCATCAAGTGCTTGATGAATCATGCACATAATCTTTTGATCTTTCTTCTTAGTTGCTTGTTGCAAGTCTCTTTAGGCTTGAGACTTGCCTTCTTCTATTTGAAGTTTGAAATCATTTTCTACCAGATCCCACAAATCTTGACTTCCAAGATAAGCTTTCATATGAGTTCACCACGAACTATAATTATCTTTGGTGAGTCGAGGAATGGGAAAAGAATTGTTGTTTGCCATTTTCTTTTTCTTTTTTTTTTTAAACACTTCTATCCTCATTATGATACCACTTTTGTTGGAAAACCAGCTAGCTAAAATGAACAAACAACAAATATTTTTATTTACGATATTCTAACAATATTGCAAACGCGAATAGAAAAGTGAAGAGGAAAAGGATGAAGGAAGCGATGCATATGTTCTTCAATTCAATCACAATATACAGTAGAAGATAAAATTCAATTGAGTAATACTATTTAACACCAGTGGTCCTTAGCACCAGTCTAGATAACATCTAATGTGACATTAAATGATAAGTGAAATTAAATGAATAAATAAATGACTCACTTAATTCAACTTATCATTTAATGTCACCTTGATATAGTGCCAAGCACCAGTGGTACTAAATATCATTACTCAATTCAATTCAATCACAATATATAAACTACTGGTGTACATTTGAAATATAAGATTTGAATTTAAAATACTAGATTTGAATGTAGCTAAATTGTCCTACTATATCAAATGCCATAACAAATTATAACAAAAATATAAAATACAAATGTACAACTATGAATAAAATGGTTAATGCTAATTATCTCTAACACACACACATATATCAGGTTTAACAATTTTTGTAATTTCATGTTAGCCACTTAAAAATAGCTCGAGTTCCTAACTTCGTATTATTCTAGGTTGCAAGGAAACTAAAACTGGACACGAAACGAGACAGGACACGAAACGGGAAAACGTTGTTTTTTGAAAATGCAAGACACGAAATGCTGCAGAAACATTTTATAACTATTATTAATTTAATTTTATAATTTTAATATTTAACTTCAAAATACTATTAAATATAAATTAATAATTGAAATAATGAATTTAACCCAATCTAACTGAAAATTTAAATAAAATCATATTTATCTTACAACAAAAAACATGTTTATCTTACAACAACTCATAATTCACAAATTAATAACAAAGGGATAAGAATATTCTTTAGTTTTTCTTTGGTTTAATTGCAATCACAATATACAAATTGAATTTATAAGTTTATATAATGTTAAATTAAAGTAGTTTCTACTTAAAACTCATAAATATTTAAGTTAATTATAAATTAACTTTTAGTTAAATATAATTCTATTTTATTTTTGTTAAACAATTGTAAATTTTTAAGTAAGAGTTTCCTAAAAGTTTCTTTAGAGTTTCCATGGAGTTTCCAAAATTTGTAAAAAAATAGGAAACTTTTTTAGAGTTTCCGAAACATTTCTAAAGAGTTTTCGGAGAGTTTCAGTTTTCGAAACATTTCCTATACGAAATGCTGGCCTTTTAGGAGTTTCCATGCTTCATAGGTATTATTCATAGGTGTTGATTAAAGCATTTATACATATGGCACCGTATTGAGTATATAAGATCAAGGACCTCAACAAGAGTCAACGTGACTAGCAGATTAAGATTCGTTATAATGTGGTTTTCCTCTCTCTCTCTCTCTCTATATATATATATATATATATCGACCCATTCCAGTATTACGTGTTGCATGGTGACCTTCTAGTGTACTAATGGTTTGAGTATGATTATCTATCCTTTGTCAATATGGTGATCGTATACAAGCAACTCAGTCAAATATTTTAAGAGGTTCGACGATTTTATTAAAAGAGAAGCTAATACGATGTGAGAATATTCAGTGTTAGGGACAGTCAACCTTATATCCAGTTATTGGTCATCCTTTCAAACTTATTTTTTGTGAGCGTATGATAGTTACGTCAAGAGTGGATCATTCTTTCCTTGCTACTATCTACAAGTTTTTAGGGCTTTTGATGAAATCCGATGCTCTACCCATTCGGAAAACATTCCATTGTTCGGTATAATTGTTTTCCACATTTGTTATTTTTTTCTGTTTTTTATTGTTTGATTCATTTCATATACATATATATATTATGATTTCCATATGTTATTTGTCGGGTAGTTTTCGATCTGGATAGGAAGCCACACTGACTAAAAGTGGATCAAAACAATTGGAAATGCATTTGATAATGCTCTTCATGTGGCCACATTGTATTAATATTGATAGTGTTTGGTATCGAATTCTGCCATGAGCTTTTTTTGTCACCTCTATTGCGATGGTTGATGCCTGAAAAGCCACACAGAAATTGGCAGGATCTCACCTCTGTATTTATACTATCCTTCCCGTGATTAAAGAGGGGCAGTGGGATGTGACGCTTGACAATGGTTTCTCAAGAATGTGGAGTCGTGTAGAGGGTGAGTGGGTGATGGCTGGCAGTTAGCCACGTTCCATATCGTGGCTGGAAGTTTGATCGTGTCTTCGAGATCGGAAGAGCACACCTCGAACCAATGCGGTATCAAGTATTCCTCCTAACCAGATGGTCACCGAGACATTTTCGAGGTGGTCAAGGAAGGAGTGATCGTGATAAGCTTTTGCATAGTGTTCGTGAATAGCAGATGCCTTGAAGAAAGGAATGTTCTCCAAGCTTTAAAACGAGACGTCCTCTAACAGGTGGGCTAGCATATAATTATTATTGGACAGGTGTCGCCAAAGGGTTAAATGCGGGCCATACCTTACCAGAGAAAGTGTATTTTTCAAAATTTGAAAGGATTGTGGCGCTTCTTCTTCCAGCTTCCTAGGGTTTTGTTTCGATTTTGACGGAATTTCAAATAGCAAAAGGATGGCTGAGGGTGATTGGAAACTTCCCAAGAACTCTAAGAGCACGAAAGTCAAATCCCCATTCTACCAATCCCTGGGGTTATTCCCATCAGTGTCAAACCACCTTACTCAGGTACTGCTCTTTCTCTTTCTCTTTTGATTTTCCGAAAATAAGTATGAATAATTTTGGCAATTTCATTATTATTGACGGTGATGATAATAGTGAGGGTAATAACCCTCCTCTAATTTTGATAGAGGAGGAATGTGATAGTGAGGGGAGAGTTTCAATTCCATTGTCCAGTTATAAATCGAATTCCTTCCATTCCCCTTCTCAGATAGTACAAACCCTACTTTCCAGTGAAATTTGATACCCTATAAGATCCGAGAAAACCATATCCAAATCCAAAAGTGATGTGCCCTCTAGTGGTAGTGAAGGGGCATACAAGAAAAGGGGCACCTTCTATGAAAGTCCCTCTTCTGTCCACCCACTTGGATTACCAGAAGTTGTCGCTGGAGTTAGAGCATTCAGATGGGCATCAGAATATGATTTTTGAGTTCCCCGAGAAGGTGAACTTCTATATTACCGGCACTCAGATAGGGAGATTACCTTATACCTGGGCTGTGTGGAGGAAGGTTTAAGTCTTCCTTTTCACCCTCATTCATCTCCGAACTATTGTCATATATTAATCTTTCCCTAGGGCAGCTGGTCCCCAATACCTGGAGGATGATCACCTATTTTTTAGTTTTCTGTAGTCATCATCACATCAGCCCATCTCTTGATCTGTTCAAGTTAGTCTTTGTTCTAAGGAGGAACAAGGATTACGACTACTATGTAGCCGTCTACTATCGGCCAGGGTTTAAAATCCCTAAGTGTACAACCTCATATCATGGGTGGAAGTCCAAGTACTTTTTGGTCCACGCAAAGAACGATTGTTTTGATTTTCCCAATTTGTGTCGTCTGCTGCAGATTTGGGAAAAAATTTAAAGTACAAGTAGAGCTAGACGAGGATTCTTCTTTAGCTTTAAAAAGGTGGCAGGAAGAGCCACTATTAGGAGGTCATATGAATGATGCTCTACCATCTCCTGTACTGAAGGAGGCCGGAATGTTCGTAACAAAGGGTGATGACCTACCAATTTTCTCAGTATAATATGGTTTCGATAATGGTCTTTATTTGAATTGTATGTACTTACGATCATTTATATATATTATTTGCAGAAAACATACACTTCAATTTTGGAGAGATCTACCCTCTTGGTAAAAAAGAGCACGGAGACAAAGTCAAAGAGGAAAAGCTCTGAAGATGGAAGCTTGAGGCAAGATGGAAGCTTGAGGCCCCCTGCTGAGAAATCCTTGAAGGTCGACAAAGGACGTAACCCCTCTCTTAGTAAATCTGCTTCTCACTCACTGCCACCCCGATCTAAAGTGTCGTACAACAAAGCAAAAATTATCAAGGACTACGTCATGATGACTAACTGCATGGATGAGGTACTCATTTGCGATATGCAAAAGAAAGCATGGCTCGCTATACTGAAGGAGTCAACTTCAAAGACTCAAGAGCTATACCTTTTGTCTCTCGCTCGATGTTGGGAACATTCTCTTCTTTTCTTCTCTTAAGTGTTCTCTCTTGACCCTATCATCTTTTTTCTTAGCTTTTGTCAACTCAAGTTGCCCTAGGAATCTTTTACGATCGGTTTGAGAAAGAATGTCAGACGCTGGACAAAGAGAAAGATGAACTGGAGAAGCAGCTAGCTGACCTAAAGTCTAAGAACAAGCTCCTGCCTGGAGAAAGAGAAAAAAGAAGTTGGGTCTGTCGCCGCGGAAGTTTTTAGAGGATCCGAGGAGTTCTCCAAGATTGCAAAGATGTTGGAGTGAACTTGATGGTAAGCACCCTGAAGAATGTGAGGGTTGGCTGGAAACCGACTATTCGAGGGTAGGCACCAACTGTAATGAGAAGTTTGTGCAAGCTGAAGCTTTGGAAAGAGTAGAAGACAAGCTAGAAGACAAGGAGGAAAAGACCGATGAGAACCAGCCAAAGGTGAATCAGTAGACTTGATCAGGCCTGTGTGCTCGTCTCATGAGGTGCTTCAGATATGCCTTTGATAACTTGAAAGAGGGCATTGTCTTGTTTAAGTATCGTGTAAGTCCTTTAGGCTGTTTAACTCTTTGCACGAATAGACTTCAAGGAAAAAAAAGGGCTTAGATGAACTGAATCTTTCGCTTAGACACCCCATATAATTCTTTTGCTCATCGTAGTGGCTCATCGGCTCTATATTCCCTTCAAGGGTTTAGCAGGTGGCCATGACAAGTCTTCGGCGCCCATGTTCGTATCATCGAATGAACACATAAAGAGCGCCTATAAAGTTTACTTGGCTAACCACATCATTGACACGATGTAAAACAAGAGCTGTGGCGATGTATGAGTGAGTAATCGTATTGTTTTGAGGTCAGCTTTGCCGTCGAGCACAGGAACATGACCAAAACACAATTGACCATCGGCGATCGTAAATGCATGAATAGTCAAGTCACTGTCGTCGACTTTGTAGCCGATTGTAAGCATTAATAAACAAGTTCATGGTGGGCAAAAGTGATAAAAAATGAGTGATCGTGAGTAGAGGTGAGTAAGTGCGTAGGACATCCTAGCTAGGTTGATCAATCCTTAGCACCCTCATCATCTATCTGCCTTCGATCATTTTGTTAAGACAAAACTCCCATAGTATTTACATCGTATAGGTTGCGACTTTTAGCTTATAGACTAAGGCAAGTACAACTTCAGATGTGCAACTTTCCACGGAAGTAAAAGTGGAACTCCTTCTATACCCTGTAGGTAGTATGCTCCCTCACGTCCTACCTTCTGAGTGGGGAATGGTCCCTCCCAATTTGCGCCCAGTTTGCTTGGATGTCGACCAGCAGCCCTTGTATTATAGAGCACATGTCTCCCTCTTCAAAGGTACAAGGGCACACTTTCTGCTCGTGTGTCATTGATGCCTTACACTTGAAGAAGAGCATACGCCGCTCAGCCTATTCCCTGACTTCATTAATAGTGTCCCACTCTAGTGCTCAGACATCCTCACCTAGGGCATCTACCATCATCCTGGGCAATGGGCACAACACTTCCGTCAGCGTGACCGTCTCATTGCGGAAACAAAGTTTAAATAGAGCCTAACCTATTGTTTCTTGAGGCGTGGTGTTGTAAGCCTACAGTACGTTGGCCAATTTTGAGGCCCAATCAACCCTTTGATGCTCTATTTAGGTCTTCAGATCCTACATGATCATTCGATTAGTTACCTCTTCTTGTCCATTTGATTAGAGATGCGCCACGGAAGTAAACCCTCACCAAGGATTGCATTTTTCCCATGGTAATGGAGGCCACTGCCTCCACTTCAACCCAATTCAAAAAGTAATCCATACAAATCACAAGGAACTTCTGCGGTCAAGCAAGCAGAGGAAAGGGCCCCAAGATACCATCACCCATTGATAGAATGGAACAATTCCCATTATGGTGTGCTAGTACACTGGGGGAGCGTGAATTATCTTCGCATGTCGCTGGTACGCATTGCAAGAAGACATGTTCTATTTAGCATCGGACCTCATGTCTGGCCAAAAATACCCTTTCCGTAACATTTTTAGGGCTACATGGTAGCCTTTAAGTGATTACCGTAAATTCCTGCATGTACCTCTCTCATTAGAGATAGACCGTCTTTTAGGGTGATACAACGAAGCAAACTCCTCCCAAAGCTAATTTTTCATATAAGACCCCTCAAAAATGACATAATCAGCTAATTGGATTCTCAACTTACGAGCTTCGCCAGGCGAGATGACACGCCCCACCCCTAGTATCTCTAATATACTAGAAACGTGACATGCGCTGACAATAAATTCTAACTAGAAGTTAGAATCTCCCACCAAGGCTCGTTGATTATTAAAGTTTTCTAAAATTTTTGGCAGAATCTCCCCTATTTTATAAATAAACCACCCTATATGAATAATCATTTCTAACCTCATACTCAACCACAATCCAAAAACTTTCCCAATAACAACATACATATTCAAAGGAAGGTAAATCATAATATAATTAGATTTACATAAAGATATGCATACGAAAGCATAATTAACTCATTCTCATCTTCATTACTAAGGATGATCCTACAAACATCCCAAGATATGACTAACTACATCAAAACATGTTTCCTTAACATATTCCTAGTTGATCATGCCAACCTTGTCAAAAAGGCCCGTCTCCAGAATAAGCTGAGTCCAAAAGTTGCTCAAACTTCAGTTATCACTTGTAAGGAAACATTTAAAAGATATTTTCATGAGCAATAATGCCCAATAAGTGGAAAATTAAGAAACTTTCATACTTCCGAACAAACAGTCATATGCATCCAAACAAGTCATAAGGAAATTTTATCCTGGATCAAAACTTTTATAGAAACATTATGATGCTAGAAAACATTATAAAAATCATTTCATTTTGAGAATCATCATAGAATTCATCCCCAAAAAGTATCCAACATCTCATAATCATGATATCAAGTCATACATGCATAGACAACAGCTTGGGTCATAGGTACCATATGACCCTTTCGCCCTAAGCGGCGCAACAACTAGCTTGAGCCATAGGTATCACAATAGGCCCCTTCGCCTAGGCGGCATTTATTTGGTCAGCTTGAGCCATATGCCTCTTCACCCGTATGCGGCATTTTCATGACATAGGATACAACTGGGGGAACTTTTAAATCATTTATCAATTGAACTTCAATTAATCTTGAAAATCCTTAAACATTGCATTCGCCAATTTCATAAATTTATCGAATGAAAGAAAATTTCAAAGAAATCCATAAAATCATTTTTGTCATCAATTTCACATCATATAAAATCAAACATAACAAACTTCATTTACAAGAGATTTGAGAAAGTTTCCACTCACTGGCTATATATGCATTCAATTCGGTCGATAGGCCTTTCCAATTTCTTCTGTGTCCCCTAAAATAGCACATGTGCAATTCAATTAACAATCCATTTATTTCCTCTTTCTTTAAACTTTTATTAACTTTATTTTTCTTTACTTATTTCTTAATGGTGCAAAGTTTCTAAAACACTATATGTGTCAAGATAAAACCCATTTACATAATATAAACTTTCTATCCCTTTAAACTACCCTAATCCTCATTTCTAGTTCAATTAATTGTACCAATATGAATTTCCTTTTGGACTACAATTCCTTTTTCTCATTCTTATTTATTTTTCTTCATAACATATTTCACTAGTACCAATTCCTCTGCTTAAACTAAAGTTCATCAAATATGAATTTTCCTTTGGATCCCAACTTCCCCATTTCATTAAATTCTTAAGATTTCTTCATTTTCTAAGGAGACATATAATTGTTCCTTTTATAATTATCTTAGGCTTTATTCCATTTTAAAAATTTTAATAATATCACATGTTAAAGTCTTAATTAGCTACTAAAATAACACTAATTCTTCACTTTTAAACACTAACTCTTGGCCTTTAACAATTTCCACATTTGCTATTAAATATTATGGCATTCATTACTTATATATATTTATTCTAAACTTCACTAATTTCCTCAATTACCATGATATTATACCATAAAATCATAATACCAACTTATGTATAAAAACTTCAACTTATTCAGCCATCTAAAATTTCCTCTTTATATTATCCACTATATTTTCTTATAATAACATTAAGAACCTAAAATTTCATAATCAAATAACGATTCAATTATCAAATAGAATTATAACCTAGTATTGCATGTTCATAAAATTCCATAAACCCTAACACGATTTATATTCCCAAACTTATATAAATCCAAAGCTTAAGGAACCAAAAACGCTTACTTGCTTGTTCCTTGTATTCTCCTTCCTAAGATTCTTCCATTTTTTTTCTTTCGCGAAAATTTGGCAGCTTCCCTCGGTTTTTTGCTTCTTCTTTTTGTTTGCTTGTATGATATAATATATTATATATATTTATGTATGATATACCAATTGGACCAAACTCACAAGAATTCTCTATAGTCAACTTGATTTTCATGCCATTTTATTTTTGTTCCAATTTAACCCTTAATCTTACATTTATATTTAATTTGGCCCTCATGTTTTCAATCTATTACGTGAAGTGGAAGTATAAAAAAATTGAGATGTTACAATACTCACCCCCTTTCAAAAATTTCGTCCTCGAAATTCAATTAGCTAAGATCTAAAGAGATGAGGATACTGGGATCGCATTTGCTCTTCACTTTCCCACTGCTTCCTAAATGGCATGGTTTCTCCAAAGGACTTTTACTAGGGGTATCGTCTTATTACGTAATATTTGTTCATTTCTATCTAATATTTCAACTGGCTACTCTTCGTAAGATAAATCTTTTTTCAATTCAATTGGTTGCAATCTCAATACATGGAAAGGGTCTAAAATATACTTGCGAAGCATGGAAACATGGAAAATGTAGTGAATACGGGCTAACTCTGAAGGTCAATCTAACCGATAGGCAACTGGACCCACTCTCTCGATTATTTCATATGGTCCAATATACCTCGGGCTCAATTTACTTCTTTTCCCTAATCTTAGAACACCCTTCCATGGTGATAAGCATACAAAAACTTTATCCCCAACCTGGAATTCAAGATCTCTTCTCCGATTATCTGTATAACTTTTCTGCCTATCTTGAGCGGCCTTTAACTTTTCCTTAATCCACTTCACTCTTTCTGTAGTAATATGAACATATTCTGGGCCTACGATCTTTCCTTTCTCCCACTTCATCCCAACACACTGGTATTCTATATTTTTTGCCATACAGTGCTTCATATGGAGCCATCTTAATACTAGAATGATAAGTGTTATTATATGCAAACTCCATCAAGGATAAATAAGTATCCCTGTTTCCTTTGAATTGGAGAACACAAGCTCTTAACATATCCTCTAATGTCTGAATAGTTCTCTCTGACTGGCAATCTGTTTGTGGATGAAAGGATGTACTAAAGTTCAACTTAGTACCCATGGCCTTTTGCAAGCTTGGCCAAAATTTAGAAGTAAAGCGAGGATCTCTGTCTGAGATAATAGTCACTGAAGCTCCATATAAACTTACTATTTCATCAACATATAGCTTTGCCAGTTTATCTAAAGTATCGGTAGCCTTGATAGGCAGAAATCTGGCAGTCGTTATTCTTTCCACAATGACCCAAATTCCATTGTGGCCACTCTAAGTGCGAGGGAGACCAAAAAGAAAATCCATGGTAATATGCTCCCATTTCCATTTAGGTACTGGTAAATTATGTAGGAGTCTAAATGTTTTCTAATGATCTGGCTTTACCTATTGGCAAATGATGCATCTGGATACAAATTCAGCTATTTCTTTCTTCATTCCTGGCCACCAATAATGTTCTTTCAAAGTACGATACATTTTAGTGCTACTAGGATGCATGACATAAGTTAAGCTGTGTGCCTCTTCTAATTTCCCTTTTTAAATCTGGATTGTCATGAACACATAATCTATTTCCCATGGCTAGTGTCATATCATCTTTGATCTCAAAAATCTGTACGTACACCATTCATAACTTCTTCCTTTAATTTGTTTATAAGGGAATCTTGAGTTTGAGCTTCCTTTACCTTATCAATCAAAGTAGGTCTCACCTGAAAGCTAGCCAATAATGCTCCTGAATTGGTCACAGATAGCTAAGCTCTCGAGGCTTGCAACTCACCAATTAAAACAGTACAAACTGTATTAGATTGAGTTTCTACACTTGAAATCTTCCTGCTGAGCGCATATGCTACTGCATTAGCCTTTCCAAGATGGTAATTAATCGTGTAGTCATAATCTTTTATCAGCTCTAACCATCTTCTTTGCCTCAAATTTAATTCTTTCTTATCAAAGATATACTTTAAACTTTTATGATCAGTGAAGATCTGAAATTTTTCACCATACAAATAGTGCCTCCAAATTTTTAATGCAAATGCAATTACTGCCAGTTCAAGGTCACGTATTGGATAATTCAATTCATGTTTCTTCAATTGGTGAGAAGCATATGCTATAACTCTGCCATTCTGTATTAAAACACATCTGAGACCTTGTCGTGAAGCATCACTATAAATCAGAAATTCGTCACGTGGAGTTGGAAGTGCTAGTACAGGGGACCGAAACTAACCTTTGCTTCAACTCTTGGAAGCTTTTTTCACAATTTTTAGTCCACTAAAATTTTGCATTCTTTCTTGTTAGACTGGTCAGAGGTAAGGCGATCTTCGAAAATCCTTTTACAAAGCAACCATAGTACCATGCCAAGCCAAGAAAACTCCTTTCTTCCGCCACATTCATAAGTCTTTCCCATTTGACAATTGCCTCTATTTTCTAAAGATCGACATAAATACCTTGTACTGAAACCATGTGGCCAAGAAATATAACTTTATCAAGCCAGAACTCACATTTGCTCAATTTACCATAAAGCTTTTTGTTACGTAGAGTCTGCAGTAGGATTCTAAGATGTTCAGCATGTTCATCCTTATTCTGAGAATACACCAAAATATCATCGATAAACACAATCACAAAATTATCTAGATACGGGTAGAATATCCTGTTCATCATATCCATAAATGCAGCTGGAGCATTCGTCAGTCTAAAGGACATCATCAGAAACTCATAATGGCCGTATCGAGTTCTAAAAGCAGTTTTTGGCGCATCGGCTTCTTTAATCTTGAGTTGATGGTACCGGATCATAGATCAATTTTTGAAAATACTGCTGCTCCCTTGAGTTGATCAAACAGCTCATCAATACATGGTAATGGATATTTATTTTAGATTGTTACCTTGTTGAGTTGTCTATAGTCTATACATGGCCGTATAGTATCGTCCTTCTTTTTGACAAATAAGACTGGTGCTCCCAAAGGTGATGAACTTGGCCTAATAAAACATTTATCAATCAACTCTTGTAACTGAGTTTTCAGTTCTTTTAACTCTGATGGTGACATTCTATATGGCTACTGTGTAATAGGTGCGGTACTCGGGGTCACATCAATAGTAAATTCGATCTCTCGATCTAGAAGCAGGCCTGGAAGCTCATTTGGAAATTCTCATACTATGGGGATATCTTTGAATTTCAGCTTACTGATATCCGTGTCTATTACACTGGCTAAATATGCTTTACATCCCTTCCTGAGTAATCTCCTCGCTGTAATAGCAGATATCACACGAGAAGGAAAGATCCTACGTTGGCCAACAAAAACAATTTATGGTTGTCCCAGTCGTCTGAATACTACTTCCTAGCGAAAACAGTCAACTGAAGCATGATTTATAGCTAAGAAATTCATGCCCATTATGATATCAAAATCATGAATAGGAAGGGGAATCAGATCAACCTTTAGCTCTTGGCCATTCACTTTAATACTATACTCTCGATATACTGTGCTAGCTAAAAGTAAATCTCCGACTGGGGTAGTCATTACTAAGTGACTATCTAAAGGATCATTTTTCTTGTTCACATTTTTAGCAAATTTAGATGAAATAAAAGAATGTGTAGCTCCAAGATCAATTAAAACATGAGCTCCCTTATAAAAAATAGATAAGATACCTATAACAACATCTGGAGACTTCTGTGCTGCCTGTTGTGTCATGGAGAAACTCTCACTTGTGTCTTTGGACTTCCTGGCTGCCCTCTCTGCTTAGTGGTAGCACTGCTACCAACATTTGATTGCATGCCCTTCTCGGTGCTTGAATCCTTAGCCGCACTGGTTCTTTGGCTATGATTCAGTTTCCCACTACCAAAACTCTACTGAGGAAAGGTCCTGGGAGTAGCACCACTTTTTTGAATAAGAAGTGGACAATCCCTCTTTAAATGTCCCACTTGTCCACAATAATAACATACTCCAATTCTTCTTAAGCATTCTCCGGAATGAAATTTTCCACATATTTGACACTGGGGATGTTTACGACCACTGGAGCTGTCTCCTTGTACTGAAAAAGATCCACGTGATTGGTTTTGAAGCTAAGGTTGTTGTATTGAACTCTAACTGAATCTAGAAGCTAAGCCATCACGAGTTTTTTGCTTAACTTCCTGAAGTGGAAACACCTGGGTAGGATCTTCTATCCCTTTCTAATGATCTGCCTCCACTAGTCCCAGGTCAGGTCTGACTGCTCTCCCCTTTGGTTTTAGATTACTAATGTGAACCACACCGCTCTGAAATACTTTTCTCTACCCTCATTGCTGCTTCCACCAGTTTTCTAAAGTTCTGCCATTCATATACAGTCACAGCGGTTCTGATTTCTCCTATAAGCCCTTTTTCAAATCTTTTACATTTAGCAACTTCATCTTTCTTCATCTTTAATCAAGACCTTTTCATACTTAGATAGCTCTACAAATGTCTTCTGATATTCTGCAACGGTCATCGAGCCTTGTACTAGATTTAGAAATTCATCCTGCTTTGCATCTCGAAAGGCAATAGGATGATATGTCTCATAAAAAGCATCTTCGAATATCTGCTAGGTGACTTGAGACTAATCTGGATACTTGTACAATACCGACTACCACCAGTTATATGCCCCTTCCTCTAGCAAAAAGGTGTCCAGATGTAGTTTCATAGTGTTTGGACAATCCATAACATCAAAAATCCGTCGAAACTTTACAATCCATACCTTGGCAATAGATGCATTTGCTGTACCCATAAAAGGTTTTGCCCCTAGCTTCATTGCTCTTTTAATACTAAATTCTTTACTTAGATTGTGGGGATCAATGGGGACAGGAACAGCTGATTCATCCTGATTCACATTTGCATGTCTAATAGGTTCATGAGGCTAGTGAACTGAGTTTTCTACTCTTCCAGCCTCTCCTACATTGCTCCTTTCAGGTATAACTGGAGTTTGATGCAAAAATTCCGATAGACAGCAAGCCCTTCCTCGTCGTGGCATGATCACCTATAACATATTCATAGTATATAGAAAATCAAAATGCAAGAATAATACAATTTTTTACTCTAAACGGGGCTCTGATACCAAATCGACAAGCCCCACCCCTAATATCTCTAATATACTAGAAATATGACGTGCGCCGATGATAAATTCTAACTAGAAGCTAGAATCTACCGCCAAGGCTCATTGATTTATTAAAGTTTTCTAAATTTTTTGGCAGAATCTCCCCTATTTTATAAATAAACTACCCTGTATGAATATCTCATACTCAACCACAATCCAAAAACTTTCCCAATAACAACATACCATATTTAAAGGAAGGTAAATCATAACATAATTAGATTTACATAATTAACTACATCAAAAGCATAATTAGATATGCATACAAAAGCATAATTAACTCATTCTCGTCTTCATTACTAAGCATGATCCTACAAACATCCCAAGATATGACTAACTACATCAAAACATGTTTCCTTAATATATTCCTTGTTGATTATGCCAACCTTGTCAAAAAGGCTCGTTTCCAGAATAAGCTGAGTCCAAAAGTTGCTCAAACTTTAGTTATCACCTGTAAGGAAACATTTAAAAGATATTTTCATGAGCAATAATGCCCAGTAAGTGGAAAATTAAGAAACTTTCATACTTTTGAACAAACAGTCATACCTCATTTCCGCTCCTTTTATCATGTGGCTAACATAGGGTATAGGCCTTTCGACCTTTCCATCTTTTTTCAACAGTACGGCACTAGTCGTATTATCGAACACTAAGGCGTACATCCTGAGGACATCACCAAGCAAAGGCCTAACCAAGACGAGAGGGGATTACAACACCATTTTAAGCTCATCCAGAGAGGTGTGGCATTCTTCCGTCCATACAAACCCCTTTTTGGTGGTGATTACCTTAAAGAACGGGTAGCATCTATCTGCTGCCTTAGACAATAATTGGTTCAAAGCCACTACTCGACCAGTCAATTGTTGCACTTCTCTTTTTGAGGAAGGACTCTTCTTATCTATAATAGCCTTGATTTTTTCTGGGTTAACCTCGATACCCCTCTGTGTAATCATTAAACCGAGAAATTTTCCGCCCATTGTGCCAAAGACACAATTTTTCATATTGAACTTCAAATTATGCGTTCGAGGGATGTTGAAAATGTGCTCGAGATCCTCTAGATATGATGCCTGGCACTTACTTTGCACCTCCATGTCATCAATATATAACTATGCATTGATATATAGCTCCAGCATTTTTTAGGCCAAAAGGCATGGCCATATAGTAGAAAGTTACCTCATCAGTATTGGACGCGGTTTTTTCCTTGTCAGTAGCGGCCATGGGGATCTGATGATATCCCGAGAATACGTCTGAAAAACTGAGTCTCTCTATCCCTAAAATGGCATCTACCAGAGTGTCAATATGAGACAATATATGGCAATCTTTCGGGCAAAATTTATTGAGGTCCTTTAAGTCAACACACATGCACGGCTCCCCACTAGCCTTACGGACCAACACCACATTCGCGGACCAGGTGGGATACATCATCTCGCGTATAACTCTAGCCTTGAGCAACTTTTGGACCTTGTTTTGGATAATCTTACATCGATTTGGTGTAAAATGCCGCCTCTTCTACTGGATAGGTTTTACATCCAGGAAGATGTTGAGGTAATGCTGAGACACCGTTCTGTCAATGCCTCCTATGTCTTCTGCTGACCAAGTAAATATATCTACGTTATGTATTGGAATTAGGTCCAATACATAACATACACGTGTATGGTGATATCAAGCAAATGCATAAAGAGCTTGGCACAAAAGATATTGGCATTTGCATTGCATCACAAAGGCAGAAACAAGGCACATAATCAAAGAGCACTTTTAGTTATTGCTATTAGTCCTTCACTAACAATATTGTGCTTTTTCGATGCGTGATTGACATAATTCTATTTTTTATCTAAAATTAATACTGGCTTTAAATTTAAAATTCTCGCTACTATGAGCTTGTTTGATTCTCATTATTCTACTCAATTATAATTTTATCTACTACTGATTTGACAATTACACAATTATAACCATATATTTCAAACCTTTTTACATTTTCAATATACATTCTGTATCTATGCTCATTATAATTTCCTCAAAATTGGACAGATAATAAGAATCAAACAAACTCATTATAGTAATTTATCTCTATTGACAATTTTCTTCGGATAATAGCTGCCATATAAATATGATTTTTGTTTCCACTAATCTTTGTTTCTGTTCTTTTAATAAATCTATTAGGGTCAGTTTGATTGCAAGGGCGGAAATTACATTGAAAGAAAATGTTTTCAACGTAATTGAACTCCACAAAATTTATTTTTCTGAGAAATGTCAATTATAGAAGCTTGATTGATCCAATTTTCCATTTAGAAATTGTGGTTGCTTTTTTATCTTTTGGTGTTTGATAATCATTATTTTCCATGCAAACTCTTTTTTGTTTCAACTTTTTTTTCTTGAAAGTAATTAAAATTTTCAACAGTAAAATGTAAAAATTAAAGTACGTATTGTTATAAAAGATACATTAAAAAATAATTAATACACATAGATATTAGACACGCGTTAAAATTTTGTTCACAACAATTAGAACTATTAAACACTTATTCCTTATCTTGCTCGTCATTGACAGTTGTCCAACTATTCATAAAATCTTCAAGCTTCCATTAAGCATCGTTCAAGAATCCATTCAATATCGAGAAAAATAGTTGACACCAACACATAAACTTTAATATATATTCAAAATCTTGAGCAAAATTAAGACAAAAACACATTTTGAACAATTTGAATGCAACATAGAATAATAAACAGAAAAATTATAATATTGTTGCTAATAAGTATAAGGGCATTAAGGCAATTGATGCTGTTAAATTACCTGTTATTCATGATGATGTTGTACATGGCTGCAACTTATTCACATGTTAATATAGATTCTCTAGGGATCACTGCAACATTTAATAATTAAGTGATTATGATTAGTCTATCTTAAAAATAATTATACCAATAATTTGTTTATAGATGCATCAAGAAATATTATATCCAGTACAATGAATAATAATTTTGTTAATTAGTAGTCTTGAAAGTACATGCAAACTAAAAAGAAAGCAATACAAAAGTTCTTACACCAGAAAATCAGCATAAGCCGGCTACATAAGGACGAATAAAAGTCATTTCAGTAGATAATTTTCATAGCATGCCGACAAAAAAAAAAACTAAAAAATCAGCAGTTAAACATTTGTACCTCATATACGATATGAATAATAGTAAGACAAAAATCATGTAAACACTTATGTATATTAATATTATAAGAAGGTGCATTTTAAAGACGTCAAATAAAACTATCCACAATTTAAAGAAAGTAATAATTTGTCAAAGAATCATATATGGATGGTCAAGTAAAATCCTACATATCATGTGATCTAAAGACTAACACATATATTAACCAATACAATATAAAATTAACGTCAATATATCTAATAAGTTGTTTGATACATGTTTCTGAGAAAACTCCTCCAGTGCAACAAAAAAGTAAAGGTAATTACTGCATTTAAAAAATCAAATTAAGTAAAGTATTGATTAAGTACATAAAATTATATGTATATATAAATAATATACATAAATAAGTATTTAAATTACTTACCAGGTTAGTTTTACCAAAATTAATTATATTCTTAAAAACCTCTTTGTACATGACATTTACTATAGAATTTGTTGGCCGAATGGTCACAAATCAAAATCTTTAATCCATTTCTATTTGTAACCTTCGAAATTCCAACATAAAACTATTGATGGGTGAACATGGGCCGTTTTAGAAAAATTCCAACATTTGTTAAAGATTAACCCTGACTTTTATTAATTATCATTGCATAGGAAACCATCACTGGAAATTGTCTTTTTTGGAAGGTAAAGGTTAGCCTAATATCAGAAGAAGTTAGTGACATCCTTGGAATGAAGAATTTGTACAGATGAAGGTATTCTAGGCAAAATTTCTACTTCAAGAATATGATCCCCAAGTCGCGTAATTATGAGCCTTGTACCATTGCATGAACTGGAAGAGTGATCAATATTTCTCATTAACATTACTGGAACACCAACCATTAATTTTAACTTATGAGTAGGCAGCCCAGAACATCTAATACCGTTCAAAAATTTAGGAGTGTGGAGATCCCGTATCAAATCACTTTCAGAATCTGATTTAGCTGTAGAGTCAAGCTTAAGTATATCTTCAACTCAGATGGTGTATGTGGAACCATAAAATCATTTACTGTTTTCCACAACATTAATGGTTGGCGCAAGTATAGCATGTCCATGAAATTAAAAAGAATGGTCATCGACTGCTACAAAGTCCTTATATGTAGTTCTAACAGTTGATGCTACTGGATCTCTAGAATTACAGATCAAAAGATCATCTGGTATCTCTATGGTTGCATGCCCTTCATTGTCTTCACATATAGCTCAATCACCAACGCTAAGGATCCAGTCATAAAACTCTTTCAACTGACTATGATCATCTCCATCAACACTTTGAAGTCTCATATGTTTGGTCAACTTCAAGACTTTACAATGATCCCACAAATACGATGAGTTTAAAGATGCATGCACAATATCCTGCCTAGAGCCCTTTGGAATTACCGATAAAATTTGCTTGAAATCACCTCCAAAAACAATTGTTTTTCCACCAAAGGGTTGTTCCATGCTTAACGCGTTTTGAAACCGCAAAATATCTTGCATGCTCCTATCAAGTGCCTCAAAGCAATATTTATTCATCATAGGAGCCTCATCCCAAATAATTAGTTCCGTTTTTTCTGTCAGTTTTACTAATGGGCTTCCTTATTTTATGTTGCAGGTAGAGTCTTCAGTAGCATTAAGAGGAGTAGCAAACCTGGAATGAGATGTTCTTCCTCCAGGAAGAAGTAAAGATGCTATATCACTGGATGCTACATTTAAAACTGTATCTCCTTTCGACCTAAGTGCAGCAGACAATGTTTTCCACACAAAAGCTTTTACTGTTCCGCCATATCCATATAAGAAAAAGATACCACCATGCTTGGAACAGACATCATCCAAAATTGTATTATAAACACATCTGTCAATTTTGAAACCAACTAAATTTGTTCATGAGCTAAAGCCTTTTTATCATATTGCAATTCCTCATTAGTTAGGCTATTCTGAATATCTGAAAAGAAAGCATCTTCAAGAAAAGGCATAAAATCATAATCATGTAAACCCTTCACCTTTTTCCGTAGCAACTTTTCTATTTCAATCGGGCAGTAATTCTTTATTTGTTCCTGTAACAGCCTCAATCCCACATCGCATGAGTAGAGAAAAAGAGACAAGTTCTTAAATTAAGAGATTCACTCCATTTGACATGAGGCCTTTTGGGTGAGAACCCAAGAATAAAACCGTGCGGGCTAGGCCCAAAGCAGACAATATTATGTCAAAGTAGAGTGGGTCATTACAGATGGTATCAGAGCAGTGCCCAACCAGAAGTATGGCTAACGAGGACGTTGGACCCCCTTAGGTGGGGTGATTGTGATAACCTCAATCCCACATCACTTGGGTAGAGAAAATGAGACCAGTTTATAAGCCAAGAGACCTACTTCATCTGACATGAGACCTTTTGGGTGAGAACCCAAGAGCAAAATCGTGTGGGCTAGGCCCAAAGCAGACAATACCATGTCAAAGTGGAGTGAGTTGTTACATATGGTAACAGAGAAGAACCCAACCGGAAGTGTGGCCAACAAGGACGTTGGCCCCCTTAGGTGGGGTGATTGTGACATCCTCAATCCCACATTGTTTGGGTAAAGAAAATGAGATCAGATCTTAAGTTAAGAGATCCATTCCATCTGACATGAAGCCTTTTGGGTGAAAACCCAAGAGCAAAACCGTGCGAGCTAGGCCCAAAGGGGACAATATCATGTCAAAGTAGAGCGGGTCGTTACAGATGGTATCAGAGCGGATCCCAATCAGAAGTGTGTCCAACGAGGACATTGGGCCCCTGTAGGTGGGATGATTGTGACAGTCTCAATCCCACATCGCTTGGGTAGAGAAAAAGAGACCAGTTCTTAAGTTAAGAGATCCACCCCATCTGACATGAGACCTTTTGGCTGAGAACCCAAGAGTAAAACCGTGCAGGCTAGGCCCAAAGTGGATAATATCATGTCAAAGTGGAGCGGGTCGTTATAGTTTCTCTGTTAACTGGAGATCTGTAGAATTTTAAAAGATAAGAAATAAATTATAAAAAAAAATTATTAAAAGATTGAAATAGATAGAACTTTGAGACAATTAAATTGTAAACATAAAAAATTAAAATGAGATTGACGTGAAAAAATTAGTAGCTAGTTGTTGCCAAGCTTTGCGATAATTATAAAGAATATCATCAGATAAATACTCCCAACATTTATGCCAAACAATATCAGGCATGGCTAAGCTATCAGACTGTAACAGTGTTACAAAAAGATTTCTTAATGAAAAAGCAGAACCCCACTTACGCGCCTCAACTATGCCATCAATATACTCTTTGTCATCGTCAAACAACACATGAGCATATCATGCATCTCTAAATGTGTCATACTGAGTTCCATCAACATTCTTCAAATCTTCGTAACTGGTAGGCCCCCGAACAACACTTAAAAGAGTTCTCAAGTAGTATTTCTCTCCTGACCCGGGGCAAAGAAAATATAATCTTCCAACAGACACACCACACTGCCTTGGCACCGATTCCTTATCCCCCTGCTTCCAAGTAAATTTAGTAGAAAATTCAGCATATGTCAAATTTCTACCTTCAGGGTATCTTTTATTTGCTTCAAACCATTTAATAAATCTACTCTCATTCATGGACGACTTACATACAACATTATCAATAGTTTCACCTTTATTATAAAGTACAGTTTGCTCATCTGGAAGATGAAAACTCAGTCACTCAACAGCGATGTCTCTATAATGGATATTAAACCCAAATACGCCAAGCAGCCTCACATGCTGAAATATAGCGACGGTCATAATACATGTCTATTTCGTCAACATCATTTTTCGGGTCACCATTTGCATTACTACAGAAAGACAAAGTAATCCGATCATAGCCTTTATTGATGTATTTAAATAGATATTTGATTGCACTTGTCTGATTCCATCAGTCTACATTGATATGTGCTCTATATTTTAACAACAAATATCGATTTTGTGGAATCACATATCTGTTATCAAGCTTAATTCCATTCTTCTCAATAGGTCTTCCATTATTCTGGCGCGTGTAGATTGGATATCCACTATCATCTATAGCGGTATGTTGTATAAACTTTTTCGGAAAATGTTTTGTGCAGTGGCCATTCAACATGCACAGAGATTTTTTATCATTAAATCCCGAACATGGTTAAAATATCTTGGTTTAGTCTTCTCATTTGGAATCTCAGCTGATATGACTCTATCAATTTCAGATGCAGTAGGAGACTTTGATTTTTTTATCAAGAAAGAGCAATATGTGTGCAAGAGTTAAACCTCGTTTTTGAAATTCTACAGTAGATATAACTGAAAACATAGATATTTAATAACTTCAGTGAATATAAAAAACATTTAGAAAAAGTGTAAATAAATAAAATTAAGGCAATGTTGTCACCTGTCTTAACTTTATCAAAGACTCTATTGCTCTTTAGAACCTTGAAAAGATGATCCAGCTTTACTTTGAAGACTCTGCAAAGTATATCAGGACAGTCTTTTGGTCTTAAACTCATTTTCTCAAGAAAGTGAGAAATTTCTGGCCACTTTAGATTACATGTAAATGTGATAAGCAGATCTGGATAGCTAGCCCATATGCATATGGCCATCGCATCCTGATAATTTTGTATCATATAATGGGCACTACCAGTAAAACTTGTTGGCAAAACTACCCTCTTCCCCAACTTTGTAGTATCAATTTCACCACGTTCAACTGCATCGGTTAGGCCTTTGTACAATTCACATCTTAATTCCATTTGATGTGACCAAATGTATGCCAAGCGATATGACTCCATCATTGTATAACCATCAACAAGAAACTGCTGGGAAAGTTTTCTAGATGACAAAATATATGAATATGCATGATCTCTTTCCTGGAGTCTAAAAGCAAAGAATTCTTTCATACTAACATTTTTTTCTTCCAGTGGTAGAAAAGGATTTTGCTCAGTTTAATTCCACATCTCCCCTACACCCATCTTGTCCAAAAGGGAATAACAGCGGGTGTTGAAGGCCGAGATTGGATGGATGGAGCTCATTGATTCGTTGGAGATCTCCAGATCTCATTTCCAAAATAATACCATGATAAGCTCTATTTTCATCAAAATCCCCGTCAATTATCACAACAATTTCCTTTGCTTGAGGTTCATTATGTGTATTTCCATCTTTCTCCTTGGTGCCTATAAGCCTTAATCGCACTTTATCAACATTAGGCTTATTTAATCTATCTCGAGCCATCATGAATGATTGTATCTGTGCATTATTTTTATCAAACATATCCTTCAACTTAGCAACAATATCAATTTGTACATTATTTTCCTCCGAATTCTTTCTGTAAGAAAAATAAATTAATTGAAGTATATAGAATAATACTTTTAGTAAAAAGGACACTTATATGAATTAAATATAATATTGAAGATCAACAAAAAATTTACCTCACAGCATGCATTCTGTTAACAACTCATGTTCCGTGAACTTTGCCACTGAACCTCCAGGAGGCAACAAACTTCCAATAATATGATGATTTTGGCCATTAATTCTGAAAATGGGAGGTGTTCTACCTTTGTTGATATCCTTATCAATCTTTCCACCCATAAAAGTAAGAGCAAACATTATGTTGTAGGAACATATGTTTGCTTGAAAGTGTTTACTTTTCCGATCAGTCCCAAATATGGGATCATTTAGAACTTTAGGAGGATCCTTCATCAAAGGAAGTTTAACCTTCCCTTGATTGCAACACAAAGAAAACTTAGCAGTTTTTGATTTCCATTGTTTTTCCACTCTCTCATCATACCAGAAAATAGCACCGCAATATTGACATGCATACTGAGGATGCCCAATATCATAATAATCTGAATAAATAATAAAGACATAGTTGGAGTATAGAAATTAAAACATTAATGACTACCACGAATACTAAAAAACATAATAAATAAAATAACTTAACACCGCTACTTTAATTGCTTATTTTATTTCAACAAACAATAATACACTCAAAGATCACTTTATACTATGATAGTACATAGCAATAAAATCTAATGCATATGTAAAGTAAAAAAAACATTTTACAGAAATATAAAGAAACAAATATTAAATGATAAAAGTATATTACTATGATATTTCTTAGTAGAATATTAAATAATAAGTCAATAATATAAAATTTCCGTCATAAGATAAAAATAAAAAGTACCTTCAGATGATATCTTTGCAAACCCAATGTCATCACTTAAAAAAATATATTTAAATAAAACAAAGTAAGTAGATGCAAACATATTATGAGGAATAATATAGTTGATTATATATTAAATATACCATTGTCAGATAAGTAATCTTCAACTTCGCTACTCGATAAATCATGCAAAATATCCTCCGAATTGGCAACTAAAATGATAAAGTAATAAAGTAAATTATTATGACAAATAATTAAAAAATTTAATACATAAAAGACAATATGTTAAAATATGTAGGAGATTTAAAAGTTCAATACTCACCACCATTAGAATAAACATCATCAATGCTATGATTGTTACTGTTACTTGGTCCAGCCTCATTCAAGCTTCTATTTGAAAATCTCTGAACTATACAACCATTAGAAAGAGCTAGCTGAGATTTATTGGACACTAAGAAATAAAAAAAAGGCCAAAAAGAAAAACAAATACAAAACAGTAAACATATATGTATTAGATTATTACCTTACAATTATAAAAATCAATATTATTCACAAATCAAATTAGAACACGATTTCTGTTCAATGAAAAATAATTGTAACGACAATATAAAGAGAGGAATAAAATATTACAAAAATACAAAGATTCAATATTAAGGTAAATGGTAGTATTCTTTTCCAAAAAAAAGGTAAAGAGTAGTATTACTTGGTTCAACATTATTTTGTCTTGAACAACTGGCTTGCGAAGAACCATCAATCTAACCAACATTTGCAGACACCATATTTGTCATAGACCGGCTTGAGTTTAAGACTGCAATTATTTCCGATTTTCTCAAAAAAAAAAAAGAAAAAGAAAAAGAAAAAAACAAATAGAAATATATATATATATATAGAAACTTATATATTAGACAATTATGCATTGTACAATACCATTAGTAACATCACGTATGGGTGTCTCAAAGTTAAGCTTGACCGTGTATTAAATAAACCATCAACTGTATTTGAATGCGAAGAATTTTCCACACCAAGAACAGAGTTCGTTTGGAATTTGATCCCATTGTGCCTAAGTAATAATCATTTATACATCAAAGGCAAGATATATTTAAACAGTTAATGAAGTTAAAATATTAATTAATTAAAAGCAAAAATAATAAGAAAATTGAGTAGCAATACTGCAATTGCATAAATGTTGTTAACAATGTTAACTTCTAGATTACAAACATTAGGTTATAGAAATAATGCAAATATGTCATTCGTTAATATGAAAAAACAATAACAGTGAAGAAATTATGTCAGAAACCAATAAATCATGTCAAAGCATGTTGAGGAAAAAAAAACATTACCCCTGCGATTGCCATACAAAATTTAGTCATTTTACATGGAAATAAGTCAATTCGTAAATCTAGTTAAACATGAAAACATATATGGGGAAAAGAACGTGAGGTAGATAATTGGCTTAGTAAATTACGTAATGGTTATGTATCTCTATGTCGTCAATTTAAAGAATTTGAATAGACTTACAAAAAAAAATGATTATATAAATGACTTTAATAATTCGATATCAAGATAGGCTCGAGATCTATGTTAGCAGATGAATAGAAGTATAAAAATAACTAAAATTAATTAATAGAAACTAGTACCACACCCGTGCATTGCACAGGAGGGCACATACCATGGAATAGAAAGTTATGGATTTTTGACAATGAAAAATAATATAATGTATGTTTTATTGTACTTTCAAAAAAAATCATGAGTATATTCACTAAGTAGGTGATGAATGACTCAATGATTAAGTAGTGCTTATAATACTATTTCCTCGTACAAAATTATTTCCTCTGTAAACACATATATCATTGCAATGAACTCCGTTTATCATAAAAGCGATGTGACCGTTATTATGACAGTGATGGCAAACAATCTCAGAAAGAGGTCGATTTGCGTCTGAGGAAACTGGTCAGCCGTGATTGCAGGGAACCACATAGGAGCTTGAAGTTGATCCATTCGGGGGTCGAGTTAGAAAAGACCCATTGGTAGGTCGATTTCAAAAAGACAATGCTAGGTCGAATTTGGAAAGACCCATTGATAGGTTGATTTTGAGGAGACCCATTTGTAGGTAGAATTGGAAAAGAGATCAACCCATTAGAAGTGGGGGGCTAAGTGGGCTGTGAAAAAGGCTGAGTTGCTCGTCGAGCATACAGATAGCGGAAGTATCGCTTATACTCAAGAGCCTTATGAAAAGCCTCGTTTAAAGCTTCCGATCTATGTAAAAGAATTTCATGCTTAAGCTTAGGTCTTAGTCCATTAAGAAAACGAGTAATAGTGACATCAATAGACTCAATGAGCTCAGCTCAATACATATGGTTAGTGAACCGAATCATGTATTCACTGAGGGAGCTGGCCTATTGTTTGAGGTTGAGGAGATGGTCCAAGAGTTGAGTTCTATGAAAGTGTAGAACATATTTCTCAGTTATCCTCGCTTTCATTTCAACCCAAATGGTGACAGGCATTCCTATTTGTTCGCGATGGCGAGAAATAGATTGCCAATATCTTTTAGCGGATTTGACAAGTTTCATATTCACAAAGCGTATGCTCAACAGTCAAGTTGTACCACTTAAAAAAATCATCCATTTGATCTCTCCATTCAAGGAAAATTTTAGGTTCTAATGTCCAATCTATTCAGGAGCTTCAACCTTAACATTTCTAAAAACATCAGGTTGTTAAGGAACAAACAGTGTAAATGGCGGCATAGCAGTGGTGGTCGGGTAGAGGTGAGCTAGCGGCAGATGGGCAGAGTTGCGGCAACGTGGCAGAACCAGTGGAGCAACAGCTGCAAAATCACGGAGCAGTAGCGGCAGAAGTGGATATCTTGGCAGACGGCAGCAACAAGCAGCGAACCAAAGTCTGAGGAAGTGTGTAAGGAGAGGGCGGACGACCTTTAGGCTGTTGATGCCAGTGTGCAACGAAGAAACAGACTTCAGGTGAATGAGATATGGTGTTTGGGCTGGGTTGTGGTTTAATTAGGTTGGGTACTTAGAGGGATATGAGTTGGGCCCTTAAGAATGGGCTTAGTGTGTTTGGAAAGAATGAGCTTTGTGAGTTTGTCTTAAGAATGGCTTTAATTGGGTTTAGGGTGAGGTTTATAATTGGATTAAAGATGACGTAGCCTTGTCTATGTCGCAAAAGTTTAGATATTACTTTTTTTTAAAACTGGAAAACTAGGGCTATGTTGTCCTTTTTTCTTCTTCTCTTTTTTTTTTTTTTTTTTTGATACAACTAACTAATTAATAAATCAAAAAAAGAGGAGATTTCAAAAAGTAAAAACTGCGTGTAGGTGGTTGGGTAAATGGTTTCTTCTTTTTTTTTTGGGGTGGGGTGGGGTGGGGTGGGGGGGTTTGTGATGGGGAAAGGAAAATTTAGGTAAAGAGGCAGAAGCTTAATAGAGGAATTGAGGATACTTTAAAGGTCGAGTTTGTGGGAGATTCTGTTTCTTCATCGAATACACAAACACCAATTAGGCTAAAGAAATCAACTTGCTCTGATACCAAAATTGATGCAGAACAAAAGGGTGAGCTCGCAAGCTCTAACAACCGACAAGTTATTGGATGTTCTATACAATGAAATAAGTGAGTTATTTATAGAGCCAACATAACCCTAATCTTAAGGAAAACCCTAACTTGATAACCAAGTGATAATAAAATAAATAAGTAAAGATAAAGAGAAAGTAAATGAATACTAATCTAAACAAATACTAATTCTAATTTCTTCTAGTATACATTTTCCCTTTCCACCTCTTTCCTTTCCATTTTGCATCACTCTATCTTTAAGAACAATGGGAAACTTCTGGTTGAAGTTCCTGCTTTTCTTTTTTTTTAATTTTTTTGGGCTACTTTATTATGATTTCAGAATTCCAAGTTAAGCAGTAAACAGTATGCCTATGATTGTGCTTTAAATTGGTGAACCTGGACGCCTTATTGTTTGTTCATTTATAGTTTGTCAGATTATTTTGTTCTTCCTTCGATATAATGTTTGAAAGTTTGCCTTTTGTTGAATTGATTGTCTGCCTTTTGCTTGAATGTTTGTTTGTTTCCAGAACTTCTACATAAAAGAATTTGCTAACAAATCCTGTGATAGTTCTTTTCCTTTTGGATGATTTAATAGCTTGTTGATGGATCATGATGGCAAGAAGTTTGGAATTTACACTTATAATTTGCCTTGATTTATCAACCCATTTAAATTTTAAATTTTAGACACAAGGCAACACACTATTAATCCGATCTATGTGAGGTAAGTTTTCACATCATTCTAATTATTAACTCCATGTGACACGATTATATTACGCCACCTATATAAAATTTGAATTTTAAATATATTTATAAACAACCCTATTTTAAAATCTTTACCGAACGTAGTGTTAGAATCCTAGGGTTGGAACCACAGTGAGAAAGCGGTATAATAGATTATTTATTGGTTTAACTTTTGGGGAAATAGGCTAGTTGACCAAGCCCCAAAAACATTTTAGCTAAATGACCATTGACCCAAAATAATGACAATAAAAATAAATTTAAAACCCAGGAAAATACATATTTACTATCCTAGCCTCTGTAATAGTGTCTTTCTACCCTAAAATCCCCAAATCCCGAACGGTGTGTGAAGAACCCGAGCGATGGTGTGAATTGAGATCCCTAACCGTGAGGTTGTCCAAAATCCCTAACCCCTAAACGTGAAATCAAATATCCAATGGCTCGCTCTCAACCCTAAATGGTTACTGGCTAAACATTGAAGCAAAACAGTACCGAAGCTGCTCTGAGGAGTTGAAGTTCGAGTTGTCGGAAGGAAGCTCAGAGAAGCCGTCGGGAAGGTTCGCCAGAAGTCTGTTGCAGTAGGTAAGTCCCTCACTCTTCTTTAGATTTAGTTGATTTCTAGACAACTACAGTTGTAATTCTGCATGAATTTTTACTGAAAACTGCTGTTGAGTGGTTCCTTGAGTCTATATGTACCTTGGGGTATGGGTTTTGTCTCAAGAATTTTTCTCTTCTCTTTGTGACAAATTATGCATCTAAGGTGTTTGATACATTGCTTGAATGAATTTCAGTGCCTTATTTTGTTTAAAGATTTGATATTCATGGCAAATATGCATTAGAATGGACTAATGAGAACAATCTCAAGTTTAAACATCGAGACGTAATTATGAAAACTCCACTAGCCATTAACTTGAGGACAAGTGAGTCTATCCACATTTAAAAGAGCTTGTTGAACCAAATATCATTATAGGATTACTAGGATTTAAAATGAGTTAATGTAACCTAAAACTTCACCAAATGAGTCCCTATTTCTGTCATTTTATCAAGTTTGTCTCTACTTTTACCCAAAGGCTTGACACATTTGGCAGCAATGCAAATCTACAATTCAAGTGTATCAATTGTCAACTCCAAGTTGACGATCATAATCTGTAGAGTATGCTTGTACTAAATATTCTGAGAATCATTGATCTAGATTTGTCCTATTTGTATAAATTTATAAAAGCTTGTTCTACAATTGTAAATCTCAAGTGCTCTTTTGCAATTTTGTTCATAGAATAATTTTGTGATGATGAACTTTTTGTTCTCTGGAACCTTCACATGTTCTTCCGATCTTGTAAAAATATAGTTTGCAGTGATCATATCTTGATCATTGATAAGGACCCATAATTACAAAAACAGGAATCTATTATCTATGATCTGCAAGTGGATTGCTTCTTTTTATTCATATATAAGATCTTTGTAGCCCAAAAATTATATAGATTCGATAAAGGTGGAACCAAAAAAAAAAAGGATTAGATTGAATAAAATTACCAATTTAAATATATTTTGTTTCCCGTCAATTATTATTCTGTGTGTCATACGTGAAACTTGTCAATTTTTTTCAAGAGCAAGAAGTTAATTGGTCAATGCTAATAATGATTGCTTAGGCCTCGATTAGAAAAAATCCACTATGAAGCATTGAATAAAAAGAACAACAGGAACCACTTCACAAAAGGACAAAAATTGTATCAAGGGACATCTACGTAGCAATGTTTGACTAAGCTTATAAAACAATATTTAATAATTTTAATATGATCAAAACAACTTTTTTGTCTTAAACATGGGAAAATAAAAACATTAAAATATTTGAAGATGATAATGTATTTTGACTCGCTTGTAAATTTGTTTGAAAGTTGACCACAATCACGGTAAGTACATATTTTAGAGAGAATTAAATAGCTAATAGATCTTAGCAGTGAACTCCACCGCACAAGTGGTCGGACAAAGAGTTAAGGTGGACTGTGGAGGCATCAATAATGAAGGCCAATGTCAGTATGTGCAAAGATATCTTCCTAAAATGATTGTCCTCTATACCCCCGTTCCACCTACCAATTTAATAATTTTCAGTATGTGCAAAGATATCTTCCTAAAATGATTGTCCTCTATACTCTCTTTCCACCTGCCAATTTAATAATTTTCCAATGCTTCCATAAAAGTAAAATAAATAAATTGTTTCAAAAAAAAACAAAGTAAAATAAATGAAATTCATCACCCCACCCCCACAACCCAAAAATTAAAAAAAAAAAAAAAAGAGGGATTACAATGTGGGGGCCCAATTCACATTTTCAAGGGTGTTTTAGAATTTTCATAGATTTCTATTTAACAAAAAAGAATTTTCATAGATTTTAAATATCATATAATATCATTAAAATAAAATCTGATATGAATATATATAATCAAGATTTTTAAGTGATTGCATGGAGATAATGCGTGAAAATACATCACATCATTTGACAACAAACATTGGATTTCAATAAGAACAACATATCTTTGTTCAATCAATTAAAATCTAAAATAAGAATACACGATTTTCAGTGAACCCCACTAAAATCTCAACTGAAAACTAGTAATTTGGATGTCAAATAGTATAATTTAGATGTCAAATAATATGGCAAACAAAACTTAATTAAGATCTACTTAGAGCAATTATTATGAAATATTGTGAGAGTAATTAATATTTATTTAATATAAGTAGCCTGCACAATTTTTCATGATTACAAACTAGAAAATTTCTTGTTTTCTGTTTATGTATTTTGTTTTTCTTTTATGATTTGAAGTTGCTATATTTGAAGTTAGTCTTCTAAGTATCTTCTAAGTTGTATTAATTTGCAGCTACAATCAATTCTATGAGAAGCTTTTGCAAAATCACTTCTAATCTAGAGTGGGCCTTTTTGCTATCCGTTAAGGATTATACAATAATGGATATGCAGTATAAAGTTTTGATATAATGGTCAAAGATCGGAAGAGCGTCGTGTAGATTAATTTGAAGAACGTATAGAGACTTGAATAGAGTCCGATCTCTTTGTAATACTTAGTGTCCTTGCTTATGTATATATTGATGTGTAAGGATATGTAATCAGTTGTAGGTTAGATAAGTACGTAATACAAGGGAAACTCCGCCAAAATTTCTATAAACACTTTTTTTAGATACCATGTATATGTTTAGTGGGAACTGACAAATTGTTTTCAATGTCATTTACAGATAAAGCAATGATGAAGTGCACACGGGGAGACATCAACAACCGTAGTAGGCTCGAGAAGGTTACCTATGTCATGGAGCGGCTCAATGAAGAGCACAAGCTCCTCTTTGCAAATAGTTGTTTCGGCCCCTAGTTCGGCTTCGGGAGCCGAAAATGGCCAACCAAATAGTGCACCATGTCTTGTGCCGATGGATCAACTCTGAGAGTCAAATGGAGGCTTAGATCGGAGTAAATAACATGAGAGCCAGGTTTGGTTTGTAGGAGTTTGCCCTTGTAACTGGCCTAAATACGGGGGAATTAGACGATGAGGAAGAGAGCCTCGGCAGGTCATCTTGTTTGGTTGACACATATTTCAGAAGGTGCGATGGACGAATCTATAGAAAAGACCTGTTGAAAGCATTCGACTTGTGATCAATCGGCCACAGACAAGTACAATCTGGGCCTACTTGTTTGCCTGTGTGGGTTCTGTCGGGTAATGATGATAGGACACTACTTGCATTGCGGCCTTTCCACTTAGTTGATGATCTAGAACAATTCAACAACAATGCTTGGGGAAAGAAGTCCTTCATGCTCACACTGAGAAATTTCAGAAAAGAACGGCTGGAGCAAGAACAAGGGAGTCAGAGGGATATATACAACTTGCATAGATTTCCATACACAATTATGGTATAGCACTGTGCACCTGTTAATTTATTTCAACTTGCATAGTATATCCACTTCGAGGGCCACATAACTCCACGCCTCCTTGGATATCGAGTTATAAAAGAAAGGATACCGCCTGAGGAGATCCATGGCCTGTTGGAAAGTAAAAGAGTAAGTGTTGTGTGTCTTCATTGCGATATTATTATTTATTTATGCTATACTGATAGATGATCTTTTTTGTTGATCTATCGTTGAGATTGAAGTTTTTGATGTATTAGCGTCGCTGAATTTTTTATCAACATTTGATCTTGCATTTCAAACCATACTAATTTGAGGTTTTGCATATGGATTTGCCCTAAATTTTAAGAGTAAGAAGCATGCCTATGATCACGGCTCTGAATATTCACGGAGCAACTATGCTGGCCAATGTACTTCTTGATCTCAAACATGTTAGACTTTTTCAGTTTTATAGCCCTCAACCTCCACTTGCATTCTTTGCTAAGGCAAACAACTTGATTGGGGAATACTTGATTTATTTACTTAATACTCAAATCGACACTTCACGTCAAGGAACTGCAATTTCTCTACGATCTCCATTTTATTCGAGAATACTTGTTTCACTTTCATATTCTCGGATTGGGGAATCCTCACTACCGGTCCGAGCAATTGTGTGGCTGCATCAGGGGTCAAACTGTAAGTATTTGTCATGCCATGAGCTTCATGTGTCTCCATGGGGTCTCCAATCCATTCAGCAATATTTTCCTCATATGCATCTTGCCTTTCTAAAGTAGTTGGAACTATATTTAGGGAATCCCAATCAAAATCAGTTCTTTCATTACTTTCAATTCCCCCAGTGACATGCTCCAACTCACTGTTAACTTCTACAGAAACAGCACCATCTTCGCTCTACACTGGCAGCTAACAATCTTGCCTAGCGATATTCAGATCCACTTCATGTTCTTCCAAGGCATTGGTCAGTAGATGCTCTTGTGCATCTTTCGATTTTAAGCTTACACAGAGCGGCGCTTCTTTGCATATGGAGAGATACTACTGCAGCTTTTTATCACAATCTATCTTGGTTGGTGGGAGTGGACACCCAGACATTCCCGGTTCGGGAGATCTCATCTCCATCTCAAAGAGGGCACCGTCTGCTCCAATTTCCTCTAGGACTTTGTTATATAGTTCTACAAACGAAATGCTCTTTGATACAAGGACGTGATCCACTTGTAAAGGACCATCCGCTGTGGACCTCCATTTCCATCTACTGTCACTTTTCTCCACAAACTCACCACCTTGAGAAATTGAAATATTACAACATATCCCCATTGTCCATGGCTGCATTATAAGAAGTAAATTAATTTTGGTTTCTTATTTCACAATATTTCTAATTAAGATAACCTACTGCGTGAAAACTATATAAGAAGATGATTACATAGATGTTTACAATAAAACAACACATTTGCATCCCACTAAACAAAAATAAAACACATTACGCTTGCAAAGTAATTTATATACTCTTAGAGATCAATTACGACTAGGAAAAAAAACCACTTAAGTTCAAAGACGAATAACAACATAGATACTGTGAAAGAGATAGAATGAAAGAAAATCCTAATAAAGTTTGGAAATGGGTGTTGCCAACTTGGGCCTATTGTGTGCACAATGATCCCATCAAGTTGACCCTTTTTTCCCAACCAATTTTCCATCTTTTTTCAGCCCAGTTTTTTGGCCACAAATTTCAATTCAAGTGATGTTTGTAAAGTAATTATGTACAGTGCCCTATCTTCAATTGTTCCAGTAATTAAGGGTGTTCTAGTTGACCCTATCTTCAATTGTTAGATTTTTATATGGACCTTTTTATTCCACGGCCCATTTTCCTTGTTACGTAGATTTCTACTTGGAGACTCATCTCATACATTTTCTATGTTTTGGAGCTAGTCATCTTGACCATTAGGATACTATCTGCGTCTCTATCCTACTTTCTTTTGCCAAAAATCTATCATTATATTTTAGTTGTTTTTCATCCAACATGTTAAATACTCATATTTCCATTTACTAATAAAAAATGTTACAGTAGTCTTTGTTAAATAGACACTAATTAAGAATAAAGATCAAATATTTGTACAAATACCTATTGACCTTTGTAGACAAAATCTACCCAAAGCAGATTTCTTGTCATTCTACAAGTTAAATCTTGAAGCATATATTTATAGTAGTTGAATACCAAATTGTAAATCAAGCACATTGTTCAAAATAGTATTTCGTTCTCCATTTTGCTCTCTCGCGCCAGAATTTCCATGGATTTTCATTCCTAAATTCTGTTCCCACACATGTCGTCAAATAGTCCTATTCTAACTAGAAATTCCTTGAATTTATCCACCAATTTCTTTCATGCGTGAGTGTCTATTACATTGTCTAATTCTATTTCTAGAGCAGACAAGATAATAACTCTGCCTCCTCTAGAAGAAGCCTAACAAATATTATCACTGACTGAGCTAACCAACTAATCTAAGCATTACCGGTTAGCTTGGTCTAACCACGAAAGCTATGGACGTTTTTGTGTATGGAAAGCTTTGCATACTACCAAGCAATGATACCTATGACATTTGTAACCTCAAACCAGCACCCACCAAATGACACAATATTACAGAAATGAGCAAAATCAAGAAACTACTTTAAACTGGAATCACGGCATCCATGCCGTGACGTTATGGATATCATGGAATACATGCCATGACATCGATTTTACGCAGGAAACCACTCTTAGATCAACAAAACCCACTCTCATTCACCAAAAATATTTAAGATCAACATAGAGTAAGGGGATTGATACTATGACTTTACATTCATCTTCTTAGTTCTTGAAAAACCACATTCCTCTATGAATGAACCACTGGGAAGATCACGGATTGACTATTGGGGCATTTTCCACTTTTCTTTTACCAGAACGTGAGCATCGGAGTCATCCATGCCACTGGTTTGAAGCAGATTTTCGCGGGCGATGCTTCACTGGTTTTTTTCATGGGAGTTCGTTGGGTGAGTCCGAGCCGCCAGTTAACGTTTGTTAAGTGAAAAGAGATATTTTGTGATTTATTATTTTTATAATGGAGTGGTCAATTAGATAAAATTTATGGTGTGATAGTCTTTTAAATAAATACTTCTTTTGACTTGGTTTATTACACAACCCACCCCCACCCCCCAAATTTTTGCCTCCTCACCTCCCTAGCCCTCCGTCGCATTCCCACCACCCCAACCCAACCCACCGCTTTCCCTCCAATTGCTAAAGCCAAAAGAAATCGCATTCAAAGAATTCCCCCCACAAAAAGGTCTCCAAATTCCAATGGCATCGACTTCTGCTGCCGGCAACAATCCTGTGTACGGAAGAATCAAATCAGCGAGTTCAACTCTTTTTTCCGACAATCAGTCGCTTATTTCTGTAAGAATATTCACTCAATTTCTTCAACCCTACTGTTTTCAGTTAATATTATATGATTCTTTTCTGCTTGTGAATCTTATTAGGAAATTAGGAAATCACTGATTATGATGAAGGAAATCGCCGTGGATTTTGAGAGAGACAACGAACACGAAATGGTAACTGCATAAACCCGAGTTCTATGTTCAAATAAACGTTTAAACTATTTCCTGCTCCTTGGTTTTGGATAGTACTTCTACACAATGGACGTGGCTATTTGTTTATACTCGAATCGGAGCTGTTTTTGTTTCATTATATTATATATTATACATATCTCTAGGGGGAGAGGGGGGTTTATGTAGAAACAGTTCAGGTTAATTAATTGTATGAATCATACTCGAAAGTTCTTGTTTCTTTGTGTACGCCCTGGATCATCCTCCTTTTGCTGATAAACCAAAGTTAGATAGTTTATTTGTTCAACGTCCAGAAAACGCAGACCCATGTTTATTATTGGGTGTTTATTTTTCTATACAACTTTTTTTAGGGGAGCTGCAGATGTGCATTTGGCTTCTTTTCCAGGCATTCACCTATGTTTTGATCCTTAGCATACCTAGAGGGGAAAGTTTATATAAGAAATTTGGTGCTTAACATATGCATAAGTATGTTTTGGTGGGCTCATCCAGTGGGCCAAATTTTCTTATAAGCCCAAATTACCCAAACATGTTTCTTTACTTGCCACAGAGCTTGTTTAAACAGGCTTAAAATAAAATATCTATCTTATAGGGCATAAACAAGAAAGGAGGTTTGCTTGTTTGGGTGAAGTTTTGGGTTCACTTACTTTTTGAGAAACATTGTGACATTCAATCACCAAAATACCCATTCTAAGAAATAGGAAGTTTCAATTGTTGTTTTTAATAGTAAATATAAGGGTAAAATTGTAAAATAATTGGTGAAATGGTTAAAATCCTTGTCAAACTAAAGTGCTTGTTTGATACCCATTATTTTCTCAATTTATAATTTCACCTACCACTGATTTGACAATTGATTTGACAACGGCTCAATTATAACCACATATTTCAAACCTTTTTACATTTCCAATGCACATTCTACCTCTCTCCTCATTATAATTTCCCCAAATTTGATCAAATAATGAGCATCAAACAAGAGGCTAAAGTAGGTCGGGTGAAGAATATCAGTCTCAACTATTTATCCAGTTTTTAAACCTTAGGCAAGGTACATCGACAGTCACTGAGTATATATGCCATTTTGAGAAGCTAGTGTATATTGTGCATATTCTAAAGGAAGTCCATTCGTCATATCCACATTTGCCAATGAGTTGAATACTGCAATCAAGGCTAAGGTTGCCAAGCACTCATATAGTTCTGTAGATGAAGTTTCTTGTTCGGCATTACATGTTGAAAAGACTCTTTACCTTAAAGGCTATCCACCATAAAAGTTTTAACTCTATTGATCGCTCAGTCTAATGGTACGTCTCATCCTGTTACCTTTTCTGAGTAAGCTCAGCCAACATCTATTATGAATACTGATACACCAAACCCTAATCATTATATTGTTCCTGTCTTTTCTCATTCTTGTCCATAAAATCCAGTTCACGATGAAGAGAAGTCATACTGTTGAACTTATAGAATATTCTTGATAGTGAAATACCATTTCTTCGCTATTCTTCTACTTGACTTCAAAAGTACTTTCGTCTTGGAATTGCCTCAACTAATGCTCCCCATGCGTGCGGCTTTTCTTTCTAAGTTTGTTTATTTTCTTTTCCATTTGACATTGGATTGTTGCCTTTTAATTATTGTCACATCACAGTCATACTTTCAAGCTGAGCTAAAACGCAAAAGTATTTTATTATTATGAAAATTATGCACTACTGTAAATGCACACTATATAAGTTTCAAGCAGATTATTATGTTTTGTCATGTGTCAGTGTCTTATTGGTCTTTTATTCTAAACATGTAGAAAAAGTTTTTTGAGCAGACACTTGAAATTTATTTATTTGACTGGCCATTACACTTAAATAAAAGTTCAGCGTTCAATATAGCAACATTGTGTCCTTATTGGGTAACATTCGAGCAACTGGTGTTGCAATTCATTTTTCTGCAGGTTGATCTAGTATTCTGATTCAGTGTGCTCCTTGTTCTTTGGGTGCAACTGATACTTTGTTGAATAAGTTGCGTTGTATGCAATTATTATGCATTTTCCTTTCTTCATTAGTGTGTCTTTTACTATAAACATAAGTTGGTTTTTATTGTAATAGGTACACTTGAATCATTAAATAAAATTGCTTTCTCCCCTCTAAAAATGATCTCATTCTTTCCGCGTTTCCTCAATCCTCTACTTCTTTCCCCATTTCCGCGTTTCCCCATTTCATTATCAAGTCCATCATCAAGAAGACTCTTGATTAGCTACATTGAAGTACTTAAACATTTGATTTAATGTCATTGAAGGTAAAGGAATTTGAAGCAGATCTTATTCAATTGTTGGAAGCGTCAGACCGTTGTACTTATCTTTCCATGGCAATCCAATCATTAAGTAATGAATACCAGCCTGGGGCAGAGGTGACCACTTCATTCAAAATCTTGCTTAAAGCATGAATTGCCTGACATAATTTCTTTAATACAAAATAATTTTTTGTTTTATTTGCTGATTGAGGCTGCAGCTAACTGATTTCAGTAAGCTTTTTGAGGATAAGATCAAAAGACTAGAGGCTGGTTCGTCATCTGTCCCACAGAACAATCCATTGCTACGCCAGTTTCGTGAAGCTATCTGGGTATGTCTATAAACAAATGTTGGACATGTCTTTGCCTTCACTTTTCTTCTCTGGCATTTGTTAAGCAATGATTTCTTTAGCATCAAAAAGTGTATCAAAGTTTTTCTAGAAACTTAAAACTGACCAGATGTATGTCCCAGAAGTATATTCACTCCATGGTTTATACTTGAGAAGGATGTTATTTGCAGAAGATATCAAGATCTAGTAAGAATAAATACCAATATATGAAAACTTGGAATTGTAATATTCATTCCAGGATTTAGCATACTATGCAGCTATATGAAAGACTATCTTTGGATGCTTGTTGGGTTGCCTCTTGATTAGTCAAGTGGGTTCAGTGATATTAAGCTGCTTAGCTTCTCGGGCTACAACTTGCTAGTGCTCTCATCAGTCAGTTTTTCTTTGTTTGTTAGCAGCATACCCCTTTTACCAGGCCCCAATCCTTTTACAATTGGGAGATGGGCTTCTAGGAAAATGATTGGTTGGGGATCGAGGTTTTGGTAGATTGGTTAAAAGGTTTATACTCTTTTCTCTATCCCCTGAGGTGAAAACAATGGACACTGGGAAGGTAAGTTAGGACCTTGTCAATTCAAATCCCGTTTCTTCATAATAACTCACTTGAAGGACAAAGAATCACCTGACGGTTAGAACTTAGACCTGCTTTGATATGATGGAATAGGGTGTACCATTTGGCTTCAAGCTCTATCTAACCTGCTGCAAAAGCATTTATGCTGCTCTGAAGAAATTTCTTCTCAGATTATCTAAGTTGGACAGTCTTGTGTGCAATAACAATATAAATTCTTGGTTCCTGTCCATCATGGGGTGCTTTTAGTTGAGAAGTGGTCCTCATGAAGTATTAGCTATTAAAATGAGCTGCTTGATGTTTTTGCAGTAGTGGAAGCTCCTTATTAATTTTTTCCCCTCTCCGGATTGTGGCATGAACTGATGCCTCCAAAAACCAAGTGGATCTAGTTGCATGAATCTGTGTGCATGGTTATACTGCATGTTCAATTTTTCAAGAGTCATTATATGGTCCAGTGGCAGAGCCAGTTCAACCCCGGGGGGGGGGGGGGGGGGGGGGGGGGGGGGGGGGGGGGGGGGGGGGGGGGGGGGGGGGGGGGGGGGGGGGGGGGGGGGGGGGGGGGGGGGGGGGGGGGGGGGGGGGGGGGGGGGGGGGGGGGGGGGGGGG
>CAVNYN010221581.1:96682-111290 GCA_963692815.1 Nyctanthes arbor-tristis
AAAAAAAAAAAAAAAAGGCCGTCCCCCCCTCTGTTGTAGAGGTGGTTCATGATGCTACCTACTCAGCAGCTGGTGGCGTAGTGGTAGATGGTAGAGGGGACCCACTAGAAGAAAATAACAAAAATACGTAATTTATTATGAAAGGTTATCAAGAAATATAAAATAATCTACTGTTAACTGGTGTTATGGAACACCACAACTAAACTACTATTGTGTCACATTTACCAGTCAAAATTTGTAGATGGAGGGTGAGGAAATTAATGATAAATTTAATTAAGTAATTTAAAAAGGATGCAATATGGAAATGGAACTGAAAGTTGGGGACTGAATAGTTTGATTTAAAGATTTGATACAAATTTGCTCAATGTGCGAAAGGCTAAGGGTAATTGGCACAAAGCTTCTAGCCAAAAATATTTAAAAAAATTAAATGTGGTACATGTACTTTTGTATTGATTCCTCAAGATCAAAAAAAAGATAAGTTTGTCGCTTGATCATAGCTTTGTTTTGTGAAATGTAGAGATCATATTCTGTATGCTTCATGCCGTGATAAAAGGGAAACTCTAATTAGGTTGGTTCCTATGATAACATCTCAATCATTTCTGTTTTGTGCTCCGAAGGTTTCTTAATTATGTTTGTTTATCATTTTTCCCCAGTACAGAATGTTCATCATGCAGGCCAGCCAATGCCAGGTGAAGAGCAGGAGGACATAGTAATGACCAGCACACAGTGCAACCTTTTGAATGTTAGCTGCCCATCTTGAGTGGAAAGCCTGTAACTGAACTAGCAGATCCAGTTCGAAGGTATTTCTATAGCTTGGTATAAAAACTGCCTCATTAATATTGAAGAGTTATATATAGTTGGTAGCATGAGCACTGCCAATATACTATTATATATGACTGTTACTGAGTTTCTAGAGATGAGAGTTAAAAAACAGAGCTCTTTCACATGCTATCAAAATTGACAGGGAGAGTGATTAAGGTTGGCAATAGAAACCTGCCACAGAAACACCCCTTTTTAGTAGAAAGGAAAACTTCTAATCCCCAGTTTGCGTTTTATTTCTATTTCAATATAGAAATATGTCAAACTAAATGGGGCTAGAATTTTCCTTCACCAATTAGATATATGGTTTATTTGCTTAATTTCTGCGGTGGTAGGGTTTTCTGGTCAGTGGTTAGCGACTTCAATAGGCTAATTGATGCACCATACTAAAACTAAATTTAATTGGACTGGAATATTAACTAAGATTTAAATGACAATTAGAAAAGCAGTACTCTGCAGTCACAATGAAAGTATTTGACCTATTCAGAGGAGGGAGTTCTTATGGTAATCGCACAGAGTTCGCAACATGTTGATCTTCCTGCATTTGCAACGCCTTAAAACCAATTGTAGCCCCTGTTAGGTTGTTATCAGTAAGAACTGGTAAAAGCATTTTCATTCACATATTCTCATATTACAACTATTACCCCCTTCCCACTCTAGTCCACTCATTTCATTTCTATATCAAAACAAAAATGTAATAATAATAGAGGCTTAATCTCGATTTATCTTAAAAGAGGGGTAGTGCCTAATTCGTTTATCTTGAGTTGCACCAATCTAATGATTTTAAGTTCAAATTTCATGAGATTAACAAAGTCGATTATTTGTTATTGCTAAGTGTACACTAATGATCGCCTCCTGACATGTTTTTCATTGGCATGTTATCTAATTGAGAAGGCAAGATGCTGAACTGGGTGAGGTTTAAATAATCTTGATAGGAGGAAATGACTAGTGAGTTGCCTTAACATTAGAAACTAGTGTCTCATCTTCCTCATATTGTTATCACATCGCACTGCATGATAGAGAATAGAAATCAAGGGAAGGCAAAAGGAAGAACACGGCGTACAGGTTTGGAGTTTTTTTTTTGTTGCTTCCATATGCTTCTCCGCTTGTTATGAAAATGGCATTCCGCATTCTACAGACTACTGCTGATCTATTTTCTCCCATTATTATTTCACTATAGTATTTGAAAGAACCAAGCACTGCCAATTTATGCTTATTCTTATTCCTATTTTTTGTTCTTCGACGAAATTTAATGCCTGTAGACTGATAAGTACATAAAACCTACACTCAAGTGCCGGTGCATTCATCACAGTTGACGTATTTCCTCTTTGCAATGCTGTTCTGGCAGTATGGATTGCAAGCATATATATGAGAAGAAAGTTATCATGCAATACATATGGTCGAAGCATTCAAACAGCCGATGTCCTGTAGCAGGTTTGTTTGTTCTCTTTCTGAAATTACAGCTTTATTATCCGGTAGCACTATAAAGGGGATATTGCAGTGTTGGTGCTAAACTTATTTTTCCGTTATCGAGTTAGTCCACAATTTAAAAAATGGAGCAAATATGTCTGTGAACATTCATTGGAGTTGCTGGTCACTCCCTAATGATGGAAATGTCCAGTTCTTTTTTAATTTTAGCCGCTCATAGAGACATACCATGGTTCTTGGCCCAGAATTGGAAGTAAAACCCAGCTTTAAAATGTTGGTTTAACAGACATTTTCTGGTTTTTGTCATTGGGGACAACTATGCAACTACAATCGCAGATTGAGAATCTAATCGTTTGTTTTTGAGACTATCTTGCTAGCATTGCAATGAGTCACAGAGTAATTATGCAGATTTCTCTGATAAAATGGGCTGTAGGCTTTTTTCCATGATATATATTACAATTTCTTGCTGCAGGGTGTCCCAAAAAGCTACAAGCAAATCGAGTGGTGTGTGATCCCCTGCTACTGATTGAAATTGAAGAAATGCGATCAGTGAACAGAGAAAGTACTAGAAATGATATCATAGAAGATTTTACCGAGGTTGACGAAGATGCCTAGATAGTGTCTATTATATACTACTAATCCAGGTTTTGATTCCAATGATGATATCTAGCAGAAACCTATGTCTACCAAGTTATTATCGGGCCTCCTTTTATTTGTTGCTTTAGTGTCAAGAAGATGATATATTATATATTTCTCTATCAACTTTTGGCCCCCATGTTTTGGAAAGTAGGAAAAGGGCAATGGTTGAACTTCTAACTTGATTGGAAAATGGCTCTTGCTTTGCATGGTAGGGTTTTTAAGTTTTAATTGCTTGTTTTCTTCACTGTGCGTGAGTTTTCACTTCAGCATTGAATATTTTTATTTGATGATTGTGTGTACCTTTTTTTTATTGGCTCTTGCTTTGTTTCTCTGTGAACATTGAGTGTTAAATTGACATATGATAATTGTTGGCGGAATCTAGGTCCCATGCTGTAGGTTGAAACGAAATTAAAAATATAAATCTGATTAGTCGAAAATTACAAATATACTTGTGAATTTTAAGACTAGATTTTCTTTTATCTTTTATTACATATTAATTATTTTTTCCCCCAGAATGGCTATTCAATATTAATTCTAATACAAAAATATTTTAATAAAATAAATTTGAAAATCCTTTATCACATCGTTACATTCGTGCTCTTCCATGCTAAACTTAATCGCCACCAGCCGTCGGCTCACGTCCTCTGTTACTCCCCTTGGCTCCTCCGTTGTTCTTTGATTTTTCTGAAGTCATCATGATGTCCAACAATTGAAGATATAAATCCTTTATCACCCGATTTGAATTCTTTGTTGGCCCACAAATCAAGAGGAAGTTTTTTATTTTATTTTTATTGTTTTTAATTAATTTATTTTTTGTTTTAAAAAGAAGAAGAGTTTATTCAAAGGAGGGAAAATGAGTACATAGGAAGGGGACTAAACCAAGACCTCCCAGTGGGTGAACAGCTAGTGACAATAACTAAGCAAAGAACCAAAGACAACACAGAACCATAGAGTCCGAGTATTCCTTTGCAGTCAGAATGATGATGGGATGGGGGTTACGAGAAGCCATGATTGAGCCCCTTATCCCGGTTCATATAATGTAGGATTACCCTGATCATCAATATCCAAGGCATTGAGGTCTTCAACCACCCGGTCAATATCATCACAAAGAAGTCTCTCTTCAAAAAGTAATTGGGAAGTGACTGCAAGGTGTTGAGTTAAAGTGCAAGCAGAAACCATCAGATTAGGCAGTCTTCCTTTAATGGCCGGGCAGAGTTGAATAATTTCTGATGACCATAGATAGCTTTTTTGAAGACATTGCATAGCAATGAATGAATATGTGATTACCAGTGGAGTGTTGAAATGGTTATGCAGACTAAAATCAATACCTTTTTCCAATGGCCTTGAGAATAGCATGCCAACAAGAACAAGGATCTGAGTGGTTGGTAAATTTTCAAAGAATGTGGCTATGCTGGTTCCCCATAAAGATCGGAAGAGCACACCATATAGAAATTTATTTTGCAAGGGGAGGGCAGAGACAGTAAGTAATGTTGTTTGGGGGAGCACCAAAATAGGGATATGGGACACAAAAGTTCGTCTTCACATTAATTCTGCCCCAAAGCTTTAAAAGGTGTTCATCCCCTTTCCAATTGCCAGTCTTCAAGTTCTTTGCTCCAACAAAGATTAGAGACTAAGACCATACATTTCTTAATAATGCACTGGGAGTTAATTGGTTCTTGATCATGTTTGGCTTCATTCCTACTTTTCCAAATGAACCATGAGATAATCATAGGAATAAGTGTCCTAATATGCTCAGGTTTGGAGTCTTTGGATGAAAGAAACCAATAAAAGAATTGTTCTTGAATAGAACTAAATAGTTTAGAATGAATGCCAAATAGCTTAGAGAAGAAGTCCCAGACATAAATTGCAATTTCACTATGTAAGAATAAATGTGAAATAGATTCCTCCTGTCCGCAACAGTGACATTTAGAAGGGAATGAGCTCTTGAATCGCTTTTGAATAACATCACCTGTTTCAATCCAGCCCAGCCATAGTTTCCAACAAAATATGGAGACCTTTTGGGGGACATTATTACTCCAAATGAAATTCCATGACAACCTGCATGTTCTCCTTTGTCGGCAAGAATCCCACATGCTTGCAATAGAGAATTTACCATTGCTATTTAAGCTCCAAATGGTTCTATCATAATCAGTAATTGGAACATTACAGATTAGTTCACAGAAGGCAGCATTCACATTCCCCAATAATGAAGTTTTATTCCAGTTACCCTCTGTGATAACATCTGCAACAAGAAGATTTGGATTACTAATAAGAGGAAGAGCATGGAATAGAGCTTGTGATCCCATCCAGTTGTCAAACTAGAAGCTGACTTGTCCACTGCCAATTTCCCATTTGATGTACTGTTCAGCTTTGTCTTTCAACTTATAAAGTCTCTTCCAAATTCTGGAATCTATATTTCTGCCCTGGCACAAGGAAGGATGGCTTTCTGATAAAGAAATTTAGCCCACAAAGAAGCTTTACTCTAAAAATTCCACTAGGGCTTAATTCTAAAGCAATGCACTAAATATTCCAATCTTTTCACTCCCAAACCACCCTTAGATTTAGGTACACAGATTTGCTTCCATTTGGTCCAATGAATCCTTTTGTGATCTTGCTTGTCTCCCCAAAGAAAGTTAGCACATAAAGCTTCAATTTTCTTGAATCAAGGACTTGAATTAGATACATAGGAATAGAGAGGAGCACACTTTTGATAAGTGTAAGTCTACCCACAACAGATGAGTATTTCTTCTCCCAGCCATTTAGACAAGCTCTGATTTTTTGTATAATGTTATCAAACAAATGCAATGTCTTGTTACCTTGATATATCGGAGCACCAAGATACACAAATGTGAATTGCCCTTCAGAAAAATTGGAACAATTGCTAATTAACTATTTATTGCTGGGAGCCATATGTTTGGAAGCATAGAAGTTGCATTTGCGTCTGTTCAATCTTTGTCCAGAGCGGATTTCGTAGTCTTCCAAGAGAGTGCTCAATCTCTTGATAGAGTTCTCGTTCCCATTAGTAAATATTAAAATATCATCAGCAAAAGCTAAGTGGGATACAATCATTTTGCATTTGTGATGATATCTGGTGATAGGTTTCAAATCTTGCAGAGCATTTAGGAGTGTAGAGAGAACTTCCGCTGAAATGATGAACAAATATAGTGATACAGGTTCTCCTTGACGCAATCCTCTAGAATATTTGAAGAATCCACACGCCTCACCATTGATAAGAACAGAAAACCAGCGGGTGGAAATGCATGTGTGTATGAAGCTAATCCATTGATGGCTAAATCCAAATCTATATAACACCTCATATAAGAAATTCCATTCCAGTCTGTCATGAGCTTTTGGCAGGCCACATTACTCCCTCTGATTTTCTGGTCCAGATCGTGGAAGAGAAGTCTGCCTCTATCCAAATCTGAACTTCTCATTGGTGGCCGCAATTAGGAAAACTTAGGTATGAAAATAACATGTCTACTGTGTGATTTTCATTCAAAAATGAAAAAAGGGATGCTTTGTACTTTTTCTGATTTTTTATTTTTTATTTATTTATTTATTTATTTTTACAAGAAAACAGGTTGATTGTTCAGAGTCAGTGGTTGTGGGACGACAAATTGATTGTAGTGAAGGTTGAAAAATTGCGATGTGGGTGTAACGATGGCGACGAAATAGTGGTGCTATGATAGAGGCATAACTTGTTGGATCGGAACTCAGTGGTGTGATGCCCAATCGTTACTTTGTAGTGTGACAGTGAGTTGATACACAGGTTGCAACAGCCGGTGGCTACACGGGGAATACGACCATTGATTGATACTTGGTGGTGTGATGGGAGATTGATAGTATTCAAAATACCAAGAAAAAATTATTTTTCAAATAAAAAGAAAATATTAATTTTTCCAAAAATAAAAAATAAAAAATAGATATGTATGACTGAAAGAATGATGGATATATTTGCAAATTTGACGGTTTCATGGTATATTTGATACCAGTTCCCAAAATTGATCAATTTGCGTAAAGTGCCATAATCGTTATTGTCGTCGTCGTCATCATTAATAACATCAAATATAATCTAGATATTTTTGGGAATTAAGGCAAATTTCTCAATTACACCTGTAAGACCGTTGTTCAAAAAATCTAATTGAGACATGAAAAATAAAATAATGAAAACAAATTTAACGGATTGTCAAAGCTTTCCACTATATGATTAAAGTCGCTACAACCATATAAAATTTTCACTCGCCAAACCAACCTCCTAAGTATTACTAGAAAAATGGCTAATTGGCGCCATCTAACCTTAACATTTCATGTTATTGTGCGATCTAACATCAACATTTGAGACTTGGCAATTCCAACCTCAAATCTCACTTTTTTGGTGGGTTCTAACCTTTCTAACTTAAAAATACTATAATACTTTAAATTTTAATTGAAATAAAAATTGATAAATAATAAATATGTAAAAATTTCAAAAACATATCGTGGTTATATTTGAAAAAAAATACATTGATGAGAATTTAAGGATGACTGTGCGCTGGATTGATGCATTTCACGATCCACCTAAAGCAATATGAGGTGGACTGAATCGATTTATAGGTCAGACGATTCAGGATCAAATTTTCATCTCTCTATTGATCTATTTATTATGTTTTTTTCATTTTTAATTTTTTCTCATTTATTTTGTATTTTTATTACTTTTAATTAAATAGTTGTTACGTAAGGATCAAGACAGACACTTTTGATCTATCATGCTCCGCGAAATTGTGGATCATAAAAATACTTTTCCATTCAGGCGGGTTCTTATCAAGTTCATTGAACTATCAATACATATCTAATGTAATGATGGCAAAAAAATGCCTAATTTTTCGTGAACTCAATGGGACACAATTGAATGGAGAAGTATCTTTATGATCTATAATTTAGCAAAGTAGGACAGACGAGACAAGCCTGTCTTGATCCATCCGCAACAACTGTTCAATTAAAAGTAATAAAAAATGTAAAATAAATGAGAAAAAACTTATTTAATGAAAAATAATAATAAATAGATCAATAAATGAATTGAAATTTTGATCGCATCACCCAACTAGCACATCTATTCAGTCCACCTCACACTTCTTTTATGCATATTGTAAAGTAGATCAATCTAACACAATGTAATCCCTAAATTCTTATTGGTTGATTTTTTTTTCAAATATAACCAAAATATTTTTTTATTTTTTATCTATTTCTTATTTATGAATTTTTAGTTCAATTAAATTTAAAGGCATTATAGTCTATTTAAGTTAAAAATGTTAGATTGCTCCAAAAAGGTGAGATTTGATGTTAGAATTGTCAAATTTCAAAGGTTCTGGCTAGGTTGCACAATAATGTAAAAGGTTAGGGTTAGATAGCGCTAATTAGCCCAAGAAAAATATTACCAGTTTTACCACATCTACCAATTTCTTCCATTTGCCCAACCCGCAAAGAATAAATGAAATCTCAAGACGCTAGGCTACTATTTTTCTTCAAAAGACTCTCTGACTAGACTTAAGTGACACCAAAAAAATCACCCTAAACTTTACCACACCTAATTTTCTACTCTTTTGAACAAACCACAAAGAGTTACAAGAAAACTCTCAAGGTGCTAGACTCATTAATTTTTTTCTCAACTCACTTGTACTGCTTGTATATAAAAGAAGATGAAAACACTTCTATTTATAGGCTTCGTTTCTTAGAAGACAAGACAATTCCTTCTAGGATTTGGATTCCTTTTAATCCAAAAATTCCCACTTCTTTCCTTTTCAATTGAGGATTATTTTTAGCAACATAACAATCTTCATCTTGCCAAAATAAGTCAAAATCTTCACCTTTCCTTTTTTTAGTCTTGTACACAATATTTGAGAAGTTACCAGACAAGCTTTTGACACACTTAGACAGTCTCATACTGCACTACATGAGTATAAGTTTCCATCTTCTAGATGAGCAGACAATATTTTTACTTTGGAGCTAATTCAATGAATAGGGTAGTTAATCGTCCATCAAACTTGGAGAGCAAATTTTCTGGATGGATGGAGGCAAATAAAAAATACCCTGAGGCCAGAAAATTAACTTATGTTGAGTTTCCTACCAAATTTGTATGGAAGAAAAAGACCAGGGAGTGGGAACCAAGGCAGCGTGGGTTTGCTGTAGGTAGGATTTATTTTCTACGTCCTAGTGTTGGTGAGAAATACTACCTGAGGACTTTATTGGTTATAGTACGTGGCCCTATAAGTTATGAAGATCTAAAGACCGTGAATGGAGTTCAATATGATTCATTTCGTGATGCCTGCTATGGTCGAGGACTTCTTGATGATGATAAGGAGTATATAGATGGTATCATTGTGGCAAGTCAATGGGGTTCTGCTTATTCCCTTCGAAATCTCTTTATAACTTTATTGCTTTCTGATAGTTTGGCAAGACCTGAAATTGTTTGGGAAAAATGCTGGCAGTATCTCTCAGATGACATTCTACATTCTCAAACAAATGCTTTGAATCAACCAGGTATAAAATTCTTAGTGTAGTTAATTTATTCTTCTTTCATTTCATTTGTCTCTAATTGTCTATTTAATATTTTTCTTCATTTTCTTCTAATATGTAATTGATGGTGTATACGTTATAGATCTTTGCTTAAGTGATTCTAGTATAAAAAATTATGCTTTGGCGGAGATTGAAAAATTGCTTCACAGTCGAGGAGAGAGCCTGCGAGATTATGCTTCAATGCCATATCTATGATGTTTACTTTGCATCAATGGATAATACTCTGATAAATGATGAGCTACGATATGACAAGAAGGAAATGGCTGAGGAACACCAAAAATTGTTCTCTATCCTTACAAATGAACAATGATATGCATATGATATTGTTATTCGTGATGTGGATGCTAAAGATGAGGTGTCTTCTTTTTATATGGATATGGAGGGACATGAAAGACTTTTGTGTGGAGAACATTGTCTTCTTCCTTGAGATTGAAGGAGGAGATTGTTTTAAATGTTGCTTCAAGTGGCATTGCTTCTCTGCTCCTTCATGGTGGACGGACATCACATTCACGTTTTGCTATTCCTTTGACTCTTGATGAAAGTTCCACTTGCAACATAAAACAAGGCAATCTACTTGCTAAACTCATAGAGACGACGAAACTTATAATCTGAGATGAAGCACCTGTGTTGAGTAGGTACTGTTTTGAAGCGTTGGATAGGACCCTGCATGATATATTGCAATTTTAAACCCGTTGAGCATGGACCAACCTTTTTGTGGTAAAACCGTTGTCTTTGGTGGTGATTTCCGACAAATACTACCTGTTATTCCCAAGGAGAGCCGACAAGATATTGTTCATTCAGCCTTAAACTCTTCTTCACTGTGGGACCATTGTAGGGTGCTGGAGCTGACCAAAAACATGAGACTTCAAAATGCAGATGACAATTCTGATTCTAGCGAGCTGCAAGAGTTTATTGATTGGATTTTAAATATTGGAGATGGAACAATTGGTGAACAGAATGAGGGTCATAATGATATTCAAATACGAGATGATCTTTTGTTATGTGATTCAGATAATCCGATAGCATCAATTTTGAATAGCACATATCCCAATTTTCTATCTCAAGGTGAACATCCATCATATCTAAATGGACGTGCTATACTTGCTCCAACACTTGATGTTGTAGACTCTGTAAATGATTACATAGTTTTACAGAACCAGACTGATTTGAAGACGTATCTAAGTTCTGATGCAACATCTAAATCAGATTATGAAAATGAGTTAATTCGAGATCTTCACACACCTGAGTTTTTGAATAGCAGTAGTTGTTTTGATGTTTCCAGTCATGAATTAAAATTAAAGGTTGGGGTTCCTGTTATGTTGATGCAGAACATTTACCTTCCGATCTACTGTGTAATGGTACCAGACTAATAATTACGAGACTTGGTGATCATATTATCGAGGCAAACGTGTTATCTGGTACAAATTCAGGTCAAAAGTTTTTTATTCCAAGGATGACATTAACTCCGTCCGATATGAGATTGCCATTTACTTTCTAGAGCAGGTAGTTCCCATTGATGGTTTCGTATGCTATGACCATAAATAAAAGTAAGGGACAGTCACTTTCCAATGTTGGGATTTTTCTTAGGAAACCTCCTTCACTCATGGTCAATTATATGTTGCAGTCTCTCGGGTTACAAGTCGAAGAGGCTTGAAGTTCATGATTTGTGGCAAAGATGGTGAAGTTACAAGCTCGACTATAAATGTTGTGTATAAGGAAGTTTTTAGAAATTTAAATCAATAAATTTTGATCATTCACCTATGTAAGTAATATACATATATTTATATAAACAAAAATGTTTGTATCAATAATTAACTATGCATTACTAAATTTTATTTCCTTCTATTTATTCAGATTCTGGTTGTTAATGCATGCCAAAGGTTGGTCATTTTGGTTAGCAGTATGCTATACTGACTTTGTGTACTGACTTTGTGTGTGAAAATGTAAGGTAAATTGACTTCTGCTTTAACTATATTTACCTTAATATGCATGTTTATTGTATATTTAGTCCATTTTCACTCTCTATGTGTAAACCAATGTCAGGTGATTTAATTTGAATGGATGGAAGGTCGTGTTCATTGTCATATATTCAAGTTATAACGGTTAGCCTTCAATAATCATATGTTCATTCTTTTTTGGTTTAGTAAAGTTGACTCTTTGTAATTTATATTGCTTTAAGGTACTTTATATTCATGGATGAACGACAGTGAGGTGGCTATATATTCATTTTTATTTTGATTATATATGTGTGAGACATATTGAAATTATTCGACAACTATTGTGTTCTTGTGAGTTGATCATTGTTGGTATTTCTTGCAACAAGTTATTTAGAGCCATGGTGTTTTTTTTTTTTCCCTTCTGTATATAAATTTGGCCATAATAATTCTCATAAAGATAAGGCATTGGTTTAGTTCATACAAAGATTAGCTTTTTGTCAAATCACATATGCGTTGCGTTGTTGAATATACATATTCGCTGTTACTTATAGTCAAAATGAATCTAATCTAACTTAAGAATTTTAATCAACTATAATTATTGTGGAAATTGGCTATACAATAATAGGAATGGAGGAGATTATTAGTCCTTTTATTTATTCTATTTGCCATTGTCTAACTTTTGTATGGACAATTCATGATAAATGGAGTTCATTGCAATGATAAACAGAATTGCTTTTATGTGTTTGCGGAAGAAATAATTTTGTACGAGGAAATAACTTTTTAAGCATCTACTTGATCATTGAGTAATTCATCACCTACTTAGTGAATGTTCTCATAATTTTTTTTTTAAAAGTACAATGGAACATACATTATATTATTTTTCATTGTCAAAGATCCATAACTTTCTATTCCATGGCATGTGCCCTCCCGTGCAACGCACGGGTGCGGTATAGTTGCTTACAAAATCAAGTTTAGTAATATAACAACAGCTTCAAAATCAAAGAATATTTTTTTCCAAAAAAAGCTGCAAATTAATTATTTTATTTTATTTAACTAGAACAAACAAACGACTGCCTATGGAACAAAATAAAATATTAATAATAAATAAAAGCCTAATTGGTTCTCCATGGGAAAAAGATGTTTTGGAGACAGCTCACAGCTTAAGTAAAAAAATCAAAATACCATTTAACTTAAAATTGGATACATAAATATAAAAACAAACAATATTAGGTATCCCCCTCCAACCAAAATTTCAATCGCCCAAATTCCTTCGAGTCTTTGAGACAACGCCAGAACCCTTCCCATTGTTGTTTGTCAATTCCAGAACCGTCATTGTCGGAGTTAACGCCACGCACGCCAGAGTAAACACCAGACTACAGACTCCACGCGCGGTGGTGTTAATTGTTAGAAACAAAAGTGAATGCAAAGATTACTTACAACAGAAACAATTAAAGATACGAATAAAAAATAAAACAGAACAGAATCACTGACTTGAATATAGATTGAGGCTAGATAAACTATGTCCTATAGCAAAATTTCGCCCCTACTCCTTATGCTTGTAGTTCAACGAGCGTTTTGCTACCAGGATTCAACAATCTGTTACCTAGATATCGAGCACTTCGAAATCAGGCCCTGGAGAATATTAAGTGTTTTATTTTCTCTCAAGGGAAATGGACAGAACAGGGAAGAAATTATTCAAAAACGGGATGAATAAATCTGTCGAATTGGTTTCCTTTTATAGACTTCAGAATGTCAGATAGAGTTTTGTTGATAAGATGCAACCCTTCAGACCGAATAGAGTTTTGTTGACAACTCTTGATATCAACCGAATTAACTGAAAACCGAAATTTCCAAAAATTCAAGAGATATAAAATTAAAATAAAAAGAAATACATTCTTGGTCAACAAGACCCAAAGACCCCAAGGCCTAAGGCCCAAGGTAATATATATAATAATAGATTCTAATATAATCTATCTTTAATTTCTTTTTATTAAGTCTTTACAAACCACACTAATAAAGTAGTCACAACTTCTTTTCCATTCCAACGTGGGATAGAATACTTCAACACCATATTGATATATAAACATCTAACAATACCCCACATTTATATATCAATATTGTCAGCGTGGCGTTTGAAGTGTCTTGGAGAAAACCTTGACTTGATATGCATCGGGGGCAGCTGTCTTTTGGACTTGAACCTTCCTTAGTGAGTACTTATCGGATTTACTGATGTGGCAGTGTGTATAGGAGACATTGAACTGATCATCATGTTTAGTAAACCTAAACAACATGCATCACGCATGTCAAATCTGAACACTTTCCCATTCATACGGTTGTGTTCTTTTTGGTCTTGAACGATCCTAGATTCATAGGAGCTTTAGAGAATATAGCCTATCTCATTCTCATAATGCGACCCCACATTACTCCTATATAGGTGACATTATGTACTGAATAATGTCATTAAGAAATTCTTACAATTTCATCCTTATCCTCGCATGTAGCATACAAGTTTATCATAGAAATGGTTAATGTAGTATGCTCGAATCTTGAGTTTTACTCAACTAGTTTTCCATATGGAACCTAGATGTGTATCACCACATTTCTAGGTTAGGTTTCCGCCAAGCTACTCCTCATTGTATTGGCTTCAATCCCATTCCCCTCGATAAATACGACACTTGCTCCTTCGGTATACCCTTCGTTAGTTGATCTGCAATATTCTCCTTTGATTTTACATTATCAATGGAAATAATGCCACTGGAGAGCATGTGTCTTATCATATTATGTCGTCGTCTTATGTGCCTAGACTTGCCGTTATACATGTGACTTTTTGCTCTACCAATAGCTGCTTGACAGTCACAATGTACGCAAATGGCAGTCACAGGTTGTCGCCATAATGGTATGTCTTCTAAGAAATTCTTAAGCCATTCAGCTTCTTCCACAGCTCTTCCGATCTCAAAGCAATGAATTCAGATTCCATGGTTGAACGTGATATATACGTTTGTTTCTGTGACTTCCATGATACTGCAGCACTTCCAATAGTAAAAACATAACCACTGGTAGCTTTTTCAGTATCATTTGAGATCCAATTGGTATCAGTATATCCTTCTAAAACAGGACGATATTTGGTATAATGTAATCCATAATTCATTGTATACTTTAAGTATCTTAATACTCTAACTAAAGCTTCCGAATGATCCTTAGATGGATTACTTGTATATCTTGCTAATCTGTTC